>OY982560.1:16451816-16500069 GCA_963859945.1 Euplagia quadripunctaria | reverse complement strand
CTACTTGCTCAGCTGATTCTGAAGGTCAACGAAAGCTCGAAGGAGCACAATATTACTGTATGGGCGTGGTGTGACTCCAAGGTAGTCCTGCCGTGGATTCAAGGAGAGACTACTAAGTGGGTGAGATACGTCGAAAATACAGTTGCGAAAATTAAACAAATAATACCGTTGTCACATTGTACTTATATTGATAAGAAAACTAATCCCGCAGAATGCGAAACGTGAGGAGTATATCCAAGCGAACTGGAAGGGTCCGGCTATTTTAACCACCTTTAGAGGAAAATGACACCTCAACACAAACTATCTAGTTACTAAAAACATTGATAAAAAACAAGAAATTATGACCTGAAACAAAGGCAATAATGGCAATATAATTCATAACTTACTAAACAATAGTTCATTGACGCGGGCCAATAGGGTATTGACCTGGATTATGCGCTTTATTCTGATAACGCGAAGAAAGGCAGTGACCGACATAGAATTTGACGCAAACAATATTCGGTCACATTACTTAACAATAAAGGAACTTGACACTTCCAACCGTATGTTTATAAAATATGCGCAGAATTGCGACGGAACAAAGCTTATTGTCCAAAAATAGACCTATACCAATTAAGAGAGTTGTGTACAAATTAAACTTCTACCTGGATAAGGATGGCTTCATGCGTGTCGGAGGACGTTTCAATAAGACCAAGTTACCGTTGAACAGGAAAAACCTGGTAATCTTGTTTCAAAATGGAAGATATACACTACTATTAATCGAAAGTTTGTGTTGGTAAGTTGTTAAGGTACTTAAAGTATTAAAGTATCAATAGTAAATGTAAAGTCCGAATGTATCGACTTGCAAGTTAGGCTCATGCATCCCTTGCTATCCCGTGTAGTTAAGCCTATACCAGTTTTCAGCGCATTGTGTCTGTTGCGTGGTTGTCGCAATCGCTGGGCTACATTCTCCCTAATCCAATAAGTTTGTGAGCCTTGATCTAACAAGGCTCTAAGCGTTCTACGTCGACTAACTTCTATGTCGACATCGAAGTCTTGAAAGAGAAATGGGAATTCGAAGATCACTTGTCTATTTTGAAATCTAAATGGGAAGCTGTCGACAAACTTCACTGGCAACTGGAAACGGCTTTAAAAGGTTCAAGTATAAAGACAGATTACGAGAGTAGGTTCTAAGACATGGAACAAAAATATGACAACTGAAGAAGACTTTTGAATAGCAAAAATTGGTCATAACATCCACTATCAACCATAATACTCCAAAAATCCAAAATACAAATACCCGAATTCTCTGGCGATTACATCCAACGGCTATCGTTCAAAAACCTATATTTACTGAAACTGACCACAACAATCCTGCCATATATCAAACCGCCAAAAAATGCAGTATTTGAAAACCACCTTTGACATTGCTCTAGCCATAGCCTTAAAGTTAGCCTCCTGAGTGTTCAATAAGTCTTTGAGTTTGTCATACTTCTACAAGCATCCCTGTTAGGTCAAATTCTACGTTACAGGACAACCAACATTTCCGTCATATTTTTCTTTGTAGCGTCATACACCTGCGTTTTTCGTATGATATAAATCGCTGGTAAAGTACCTACAAAATTGATGCTACTTTTATCTTCAATTTTTTCTATAAGTACTTCGTGTCGTTCATGAAATGCTACGCATTCTTTCTATAGTTTAGAGAGGCGATTTTCTAGATAGTCGACAGTTTTCCTGGTGGTGCTATCCTTCCTGTAGTTACTGCATACAGTGTTGATATTTTCAAAGATAGTCACTTGCTCGTTTATTAGTTCCATATTTAGAAAACGGTTACGGCAGTGGCGGATTTACACATTTGCCGCCTGTTGGCTAGTTACATTTCGCCGCCCCTACCTCCTCTTCGATTCTATGGGCAATTCACAATGATATTAATTACAACTTTTTTAAGTAAAACTTCTTTACGAACACTTGACTTGGGGAGTAAGCTGGTGAATGTGTTACGAAAAGAGTGATCGGGTGAGGTGAACGGAAGAAGTTGGTGAATTCGTTACGAAAAGTGTGATCGGGCGAGGCAAACGGAAGTTGAGAGGGAGATATAAGTTTATGAAGATAGAAAGAGTTACGTTTCGTATATTGCTGTAGGGGCAAGAGAGAGAGGTGCGAGCACAGATTTTCTTTCTCTCTTTCTCTCATAGCCAGTTACGATTCGAATAAAGTTTTACTTCAGTCGTGTGGTCTAAAGTACACTCGTTTTTTTGCCAATGATTTGTGCACTAATTACACCACCTTTTTTCCATAATTAGTATGATTGTGAACTACAGATCGACGTCTCGGTTTTTAGATTTTTTTTATATCACAACGATTTAGCTAAGATCTTTTGAAGTCAAAACTTCTTTAGCGGCGTTATGCACTTTTGTGCATGGGTAAAAAATGCTAAACTCGCGTCACGACTCGTGACTTACATCGAAAATTCATAAGACGGAGCCGAGTTTCTTATATTTAAAAAAATATAGCATTCGAAATTCAAACATTTATGAGCGGCCAGGAGCTCAGAACTTTCAGTGTACCCTATGTTTACATTTAGATATGTTATTACCTACTTTTTATTTTTAACATAATTATATATACCCTATCCAGGTGCATACCAAGGTATTTAGCCGAGTCTGAGTGTGGTATTTGTTCTCCTAACTCCTCTTGTTGGTAATTGCTTAGCTAAGATTGATTGTTTTTTATGGTACCTATATTTCTAAGCTAATAAAAGCTCAATCATGTACTACTGTAAAGGTGGAGTAAGTTATGCCTTAATACTACTTACACATGTACATTTAATAAACGTTAAATTCATCAGCCTATTGCAGTCCACTGATCTCCTAACGTGCGCCAAAGCACCCGGTTCTCCGCCTTTCGCATCCAGTCTATCCCAGTTATCTTTCTCAGTTTGCCCGTCCATCTGGCTAGGGGGCAGCGTCCCGCCTTCCGTTTACCAGTTCGCGATCTCAACTCTAGAACCCGTGTGCCCCAACGACCATGCCAGGCCACTTCAGCATGTTTATTCTGCAAACTATGTCGGTAACTTTGTTTCTTTGTTGGATGACCTCATTACAAATTTTATCCTTCAAAGAAACTCCACGCATAGCTCGCTTCACAGCCCGCTACGCGACTTTAAAAAGCTTGTTGACTAGACCGATTGACATACGGTGCCGAGACGTAGGCACTAACAACCCCACCGCCAGTCTCAGCACCGTATGTCAAGAGAGGTAGGTCGCACTGGTTTTACAAAGACCTTCGTTTTGTGGAATTGTTACAAGGGTGATGAGAAAACTCAACGAAGCTTTGCAATTGCTGCCTGTCCTAACAGGATCCTTCTGGTGATTTCATCCCGAAGTTGTCTCTACCGAGCTGGATAACGTGGTCAACGTAAACATATTCCTGTACAAATTCGAGCGTCAACCCTTCGAAGTCACTCGGTCTGGGTGCGACTTCTTCATGAACATAACTTAGTTTAGGACTTAGGACAAACTTAGTTTTTTCCAAGTTCATACCAAGATCGTCGCGTCGAGATGCTCCATTTAGGCCTTTGCGGCCTATTGTGAGTGAGTGTATGTACATGTGTGAGTGCCAGTTTTAATTTTTTCGTCCAGCTGCCCCAGTGACTCTGTTATTAGAACGATGTCACCTCTCTACATTTATTTTAATTCCCCGTCTAGTCCAATCTAGTATTTTGAAGACGTCCTCAAAGGCGTTGGTGAATAGTTTGGAGAAAACATTCCCTTGTATAACTATACCACTTCGTCGTCCTCGTCCTATGGTCTTGGAGCTGTACGGTCATCGTGTTGGTGTCATATAAGCTTTTCAACACCTCGATAAATCGCCAGTCAAAACGACGTCATTGCAGAGTATCCAGAATTGCCCAGGTCTCGATGGAGTCGAAGGCTTTCTCGTAGACCACAAAAGCCGTAAACAGCGGCTGAAAATACTTCTCGGTCTTTTGCACAATGTGTCGAACAGTATGAATATGGTTCTAGGTGCCGTGGCTTTTTGGAAACCCGACTTGTTACGGTGGCTAGTATTCGTCGAGTTATCTCGCGAGACGGTTTTTTCAGACTCTCTAAAACAACTTGTAGATGTGGTTCAGGAGTAAGATGGGTCTATAGTTTTTCAACAAGATGTTGTCTCCTTTTGTGAACAAATGTACGTCAGGTTAACACCTAGGTGTTAAACTTTGTTAGAGGACGGAACTAAACTACTACCTATTATTATTATTGTTTTAAGTGTCTAGTGCTACCTCGACCATTTTTGGTCTTTTGTAACGCACTTTTGCTTTGTAGTTCACTGCTCAGACTTCGAGAAACCTCCAGATCTTATCAGCAGTGATTGTTTGTATTTCTTGCGGTTGCATGATGTGCAACCCTAGGGTAATACTTCGGTGCCGCATTAGTGGGCCACAAAAGCATAGAATATGCGTTGCAGTTTCTTCTGCCTCTCGACAGAATCTGCATATTGTGTTCTCGCCAACTTTAGGTTGAACATATGTTTGTTCAGTTAGCAGGGTCTGGTGACGATTGAAAAGGAGCTCAGGTTTTGTATCTTTTGAGCTCAAGAAGTTCTTTTGATACTTTGTTATCATAGCGCTTTCGAGTGTCTTATACCAGTCGTGGTCTTCCATCTCTTAATTGCCATTGATATGTATTGGGCGTTTATGATTGAATAAGCTCGCCGCAGATTGGTTCCGATCAATGCTGTTCATTGTCTGCACCAGCTCGGGCGAGTTTATCGGCTTTTTCATTGCTACCTAATTTAGACTCGCTAGCTCTCTCAGGAATTGCATCTGGCCTACCTTTAGGTGCTCGGTAGTAATTCCGTAAATAAATGTGGATAATTTCAGGCAATGGCGCGTTAATCGGGCTCTGTGGTCATCATCACTGAGTCTCGTTGGTTCTATCATCCGTGATTCGTACAGCTGTTCATATAACTTCTCGATCTCGTCGAGAATCTGGCTCTGCACTTTCGTTGACTGCCATTCTTAGTTTTGAGTTTCGTCAATTCGGGCCTCCCCACGTGCTCAGCGAACACTTTTACACCCCCTGTTGCAGTCTCTATTGTGTGAATATTGAAACTTCGGTGGTCGCGTCATAACAGTTTTTTAGGCTCTCATGTCCGAAGTTTGACGGCTGAGTAGCGCATTTACGTGAAAGAGCAATGCTTCGGCATGTCTGGGCCGGCTCGACCAGAGTGATACCACGGCCTCACAGAAAACCGGCAGTGGAGCAATGCTTGCATTGCTTTTCGCCGAGTGAATGAGGTTACCGGAGGCCCTATCCCTCGCCTCCCCCCCCTCCCACTCTTCCCCTACTCCCACCTTAAAGACCGGCAACACACTTGTTGTGACTCTTGAGTTGAAGGTGCCCATGGGCGGCGTTAGTCATTTACGATCAGGTGACCCGTTTGCTCGTTTGCCCACTATGCCAGAAAAAACAAAAAAAAAGAGTTCGAGAGTCTTGGGAGAGAGTTTGGACTGTTGCTGTTTGCGTTTCCCGGGAAACAGCTTTCGAGACTTAAACGTAAAAAAAATATTTTTATTGCATTTAAAAAATGTATGTTTAATTTTCTGGTAACAATCCGCCTGATGCCGACGATGAAATTAAATTAAATTATTAAAGTTGTTGGCTTAAGGTAGATCTTAGATAGTTGTAATAGACAGTTTAGAAAACGGTCGTGTCACTCGTTCCCGCCCGCAACTAAACGCGACTACGAAAATTGTAGAAACATCTAAATAGGTGGTGAAACATATTACATGTTGAATTGTTTGTGTTCCTATTAATATTAAGGTAGGTATATATGGAAATATGAATCTTTTTCATTTTTGTAAGACAAAAAAAATGTTTTCCCACGTTTAGCCGCCCTAAAATCCGCCGCCCTAGGCTCCAGCCTACTCAGCCTACTGGTAAATCCGGCACTGGGTTACGGTAAGTTAAGTTTGTCTAGTTAAGTTATTTTTAATTGAAAATGGGACTTAGTTTAATTGCACTTCGTTTACCTGTAGTTGTTCCCAGTGAACGTAGTAGAAATAAGTTGTAATAATAGTAGAGTAGAGTAGTAGAGTAGAAGCTGCCACAAAAACATTGAGTTGTCATATAAATATTTCTCCTTGAACTGCAATTAGTTAATCACAATTCTTTTTTGTCACACACGCGTAGTACGGGTATTTCACAGTAGTCGTAGTAGTAGTAGTAATTAAAGTAGGTGTAGTAGTAGTATTGACAACTACTAGTTGTAGTAGTAGTAGTTTGTGATTTTCTGCCAGCTGTAGTAGTGTCGTCGTAGCGATGTATTCAAATGTTATAGTCGCCTGATATTTAGTACAACACCTTCCTTAGGATATGTGCGTTTTCTCAATTTGAGAGATCCCCTCGTGGAAGGCCAGACAAATCGATTCGCTATCGTAAGCGCTGTTGTGAATGACTAAATACCTGGTTACTGCCTCGAAGGACCTTAATGTACAGTGACATCAGATAGCTGGTGGAGCAGTAGAGTTTTTGTAAGTTACAGGGGTGGTGTTCAGATAAAATAAGAGTGTGCTATAGTTAACATAAAACCCGATTCATTTTCATTAAGACAATTATTAAAAGTTTGCCTAATCAGCGATTTTAAACTACTACGCGACGTGTGTTTAGTCCAGCGATCGATATTGCACACGGTTATAAAATATGTAGGTATATATAATTTATTTATTTAAAACTTTATGCACATAGAGTACAGAGGCGGACTTAATGCCATAGGCATTCTCTGCCAGTCAACCTTCGGGTGATGCAGAGAAAACAGAAAGTAGGTGCATTAAAAATATTATAGTTTATTAGGTATATATGCAAACTAAATATCAGACAAAAATACTTAAACAAAGTATATAGGAGAAAATACAAATATGTACACAAACATAATAGGTATAGACACATATATATACATACATATAAAACATAATAACGATTTAGATAATAAACTAAGGGCAAGTTGATTCTGCTAGTTGTTCTAAAAATTACTCCTTTACTTTCACTTTAAATATGTTACGATTGGTGGCCATTCTGATTTCGAGGGGAAGCGCATTCCAAAGAAGAACAGACTGAACGAAGAAAGAAAAGCCTACAAACTCTGTGGTGTGAGAGGGATTAAGAAGAAGTTTTTTTAAGGAACGAAAGTTTCTATCATGACTACTACTTAAATATTGGAAATATGAAGTTAAATACGTCGGGGAAGATGGGGAATTAAGGATGGTAAATAGGTCAGTGAGGGCTCGCAACATACGGCGCTGACGAATAGGCAACCACTTAAGCTGCGAATGGAAAGAGGATACATGGTCATACTCATGGGCCCATTTCTCTTTCTCGTCTATATTAATGATCTTTCCCATTTACTAGATAGTAAACCCCAAAATAGTATTATTTGCTGATGACACATCATTAATTTTTAAAGTAGATAGACGAACCAATAGCTTTGACGATGTAAATAATATTATTCATCGAGTACATGATTGGTTTACTGCCAACAATTTAGTGCTAAATGGGAATAAAACTAAATGTATAAGATTCTCTTTGCCTAACGTTAAACATAGTGAATGTGACATCTTATTAAATAAGCAAAAGTTAGATTTTGTAAATGAAACTGTTTTCTTAGGAATATCGCTAGATTCGAGATTACAATGGGGCCCTCACTCAACATCTCTTTCGAAGCGGCTAAGTTCTGCAGCATATGCTGTAAGGAAAGTCCGCTAATTCACAGACATAGATACTGCGCGACTAGTATACTTTAGTTATTTCAACAGTGTCATGTCTTATGGTATATTATTATGGGGGCGTGCTACAGATATAGAATCGATATTCATTCTACAAAAAAGAGCTATCAGAGCCATTTATAAGCTAGGTAGTCGCGAATCCCTTAAGGATCTATTTAAGGAAATTAATATCCTGACGGTGCCTTGTCAATATATTTATGAAAACATCATGTATGTTACAAAAAATCTTCATCTCTTTACAAAACGGCGTGAAAGACATAATTATGTTACTAGAGATGGACACAAACTAGTTCAACCAAAATTTAGGTTAGCAAAAATGCAAACATCTTTTATGGGGTACTGCGTTAAATTCTATAAAAAAATACCTGATAATATTCTTCAACTAAGTGAGAAGAAATTTAAAACTTATATAAAACGCACGCTATGTAAACGAGCACATTATAAACTAGATCATTATTTAGATGATAAAAATGCTTGGTAAAATACCGGTCCTGCTCCACAGTCACAATAATCAAAATATCAATAAATCTCATTGATAGTCAATGAGATTTATTGATATTTTGATTATTTATATTATTGACATTGTAAATTTTATAGAACATTAGTGTTATTTTATACTCTGTTGACATTGTAGTTATGATAAGCTTTTTACTTTTTGTTATTTAAAAAAAAAATTGAATTGTACATGTGAGAACTGTGTAGTCACAAGTATTATGTTAATTTTCTATGTTGCCTAGCAGCTCTGTGATTTTCTTTTCCATTTTAGAACAATATTAATTTATGTTACATTGTCCTCACATTAAATTGCGCTTATAAGCAATGTAACAAATAACTTTGCAAAAAAAACATGTCTGAAAAGAGTGTCCTTGGAGTTTCTTGCCTGTTCTTCTCCATAGGATCTACGTTTTGGAACAGGCAACTAGCTTCACGACCTACTTATACTGACTGACTCCTCCTGACAATTCAAAAATACCTAAAATGGGTTTACTTGAAATAAATAATTTTGTTTTGATTTTACTTACGAAGATTAAATATACTTAAATCTAATGCGGTTATTAAGAAGACGGTCTAATTTATCGAGAAGATTTGCGTTCAGGTCATAATAGCACACATCACCATAGTCGATTATTGGGAATATAAGAGATGTAATGCACAGAAATTTATATATTATTGTAAAGTGTGGAGTCATCAAATCATGTACAAATTCGTACAAGACCTAATATGTACCTACTTAAGTATGCGCAAAAAAAGGACATCTAAATCTAAGTAGGTATATTTATTCATTTATTCTTGTTCTAGAATCTTAGAGTACAAGCTATTTTTAAAGTGAGGCTACACTCTACATCCGGCATGGTGAATTTTTCATATTTAGTTTGTTTTTTGCGTTTAAGAATCAGAATCAGAAAGCTTTATTTTGTAAACATAGGTGGGGTTACAATGATATGTGAGGTGTTACAGTAGGGAGTAGGTGCGCTATGTTTTGCCATGTGGCGTACAAATATTTATAATTCCAAATATATAACGGATTTACATTTTTATTTTCAATATAGTGCGATTAAAAACATGACAAATAATTTACGCATAATTTGAATAATAATTTTAAATATTAACATGTCAAAATAATAAATAGGTAATTAACCATCATCATAATATTTATTAATAGTTACTTCTAAGTTACATTGGTATGAATTTGAGTTAGGGTCAATTATTAATACTTTAGTAGATGGTTACAGCAATTCTATAATGTCAGCAATGATCCATATTCAAGAGTGTCAATATAATACAGTAAATTGTTGATAGTAAACCATTGAGACGCTATTTGAGTTGTGGACGATATTTGAATTTTGTCCTTTTTCCCACAAGGCGTTAATGGAAAATCAATCATTCAACTTAATTTAATTGCATAGATAAATAAAAAAAAAAATACAGGTTGACTGGAGAACCTCTTCCTTTTATTCGTCGGTTAAAAATTAGCCAATATGGATTGTGGTAGGTAGCTTGAAAATCTGCCAAAATGCAAAGTAACTTAACCTGAATCTTGTTCTACATACAATTGTTATTAGTAGTATTTTATATATTTATACACCGTTATAGTTATATAATATCTTGAAGGTTTTCTATTTAATTTTGCAACAAAATCATCATACTTTTATGTCTCCTAAAATACAAACTATTTACTGAAACGTTTTGCTAAATTATTTTGTACTTAGTAAGTTCACTCAGTACAATGGAGCAGGTTCAAGATATGCTTGCGGCTACTCTAGTAGCATGTGAACGGGTAAATAAGCACCGAATCCGCGCATAATAGGCACAATGCTTCACAATGAATGAATGCCCACTCGACTGAATTGATAAGTGGGTTGTACCGCTTGCGTGGGGAGCGCGTGTGCGCCCGCCCGCCCGATCCATCGCGCTCCAATGCTGAGGGAACGTAAAATAATTTTGTGTTTCTGCCTTTCAACGAAAATCCTCACTGAAGGCAATGTATAAGATAAAGCTTAGAAGTATGTAGCGATAAAAATTCAAAAGTATATTTACCCGGTTTCAGTGCTTTTTTAACGTGTGAAAACCCTCACGGTTAAAACGAAAAATCTCAACGTGTAAGTGGTAACGGTAACGTAAGGTGGTATGTCGGACTTCAACCGACTAAAATCACACGGTGTTCCGTCACGGAGTCATATTGCCAGGGTCTTAGGTGTACCCTCAAAAGGAAATCCCTGTGAATCCTGGTAGACATAGCCACCTGTTGAACAACACTTGCTCTTTACGGCGTCTGGTTCGTCTTCTGCTGGACGAAAGAGTACTTATTCGCTCCCGTTCCCTTTCCACCGCCTCATCACTTTCTCGCAAAACGAGGTGGCAGAATCTCACGCACTCTGGGTCTGGACCAATACACACACACACAATAGGGT
This sequence comes from Euplagia quadripunctaria, assembly GCA_963859945.1. Lineage (NCBI taxonomy): Eukaryota > Metazoa > Arthropoda > Insecta > Lepidoptera > Erebidae > Euplagia > Euplagia quadripunctaria. The sequence goes on along the minus strand of OY982560.1, from coordinate 16,489,389 downwards.
CGGAGCCCTTAGGTGGTTACTTGCGAGGCCCATGAAAGCAGAGAGCTTCGGATTTGTTTAGAGCCACCTTGAGACCCAACCGCCGAATTCTTGCAACGATTTGGCCAACCCGTGGCCGTGGCCTTAATGGTTGGGTCCCGGTGTATCTTAACTCGCGTTGCACGCACGTAGCACCCAGTCGTAGTAGTCGGCTTAATTTTCATTTCTTAAAGGTTTTGAATCGAACATATTATGTTTTTATTTTGGATTGTACACTCCGTTATTGAAAAAATCAATAAAAACTAACTAAGAAAGTTTTTCAGTCCATTTCAATTCAGTCAATTTCAGTCAGATACACCCTGTATACTTCTGTATTTACTGCACGGGTGGCGCAATGGTTTAGGTGGTCACCTCGCCACTACGCGGGACAAAAAATTGTGTGATCCACGAATAGCTGTCCCGAGTCTGGGTGTTCTTTGTATCCATTGTTTGAAAGTTTTTGAAGGCCCCCGCGACACACTAATATTCCTAATGCGGGAGTTGTCTCTTTTAAAGATATAAAGAAATTTAACATGGATTTGGTCATTGCAACGGTATAAAAGCGTTGAGTTGCTTTTTTGTGTCAAATTAATGTCAGACCATTGACATTTTGACAATATGTAAATTTAATTTAAATTAAAGTTAATAGTCATCCACTAAACCAGTTACCATCTCTGTACAGCCTGTTCGCAGATGTGGCAAGTCTGCATTATAACAATCTATGGCCCGATGTGCCTGTGCCCGGTTGCGGCGGTGGCGGCGGCGCGTTTTGTCTGCCTGACCACTGGCCGAGAGTGGCAGAAGTGGTAGCCGTGCATTCTGTCACAGTCGCAGCAGGGGTGCGCTCATCTCCCGACGCTTGCTCTCGTCAGACTCACCCGCGTCTCTCGTGCCGAATTTTCCCGCCAAAAAAATTCGCGCCCTATTGTCATGTTGTATTTTTTAATGTATTCATACATCATTGTTGTTTCCATGTAACACGACGATCGATTTTATTTTGTGATGCGTTCTTATGTTGTGTTAATTTTGTTCTTTGTGTTTTTACCGAGGTCTACGAAGGCGATACGATGGCTGTAAGTATCTCTATTTTAATAATTAATTGTTTCGATATTTTATTTACAATGGCCACAAGTTATGTTTTATTTTAACATAACTGGATTGTATATTTCATAGCCGTCTATTTTCTTAATTTCGATTGATTTAGATATTACACGACGGAAGAAGGATACAATTCTCTCTTTTCAGTTTAAACTAAAAAGGTTCAAATAAAAGTTACAGAAAATGATCAATCGAGTCGAGTAATCGAGGTTGGTATAATACCTAATTAATACTACTCTGGAATGCCTTAAACTTTATATTATTGTACTGCATTACATACTGTCGTATCGGTATTAAAATAAATTTTGTTGATTCTTATCTTCCTAAGCTGTTTATACATATTTTACAAAAAAGGCTAAAACATAAGATATAGTTACATATAAAATTGTTTTCCCTTTCCTCATGTTCCTATGACTATATTATTATTTCCAAGGGTGACTGCATCTTTATAATTTTAATAATTTAAGTTTTTACAAAAAATATTTAATATAATAATAAATTCATATAATATTTTTTTGGTTGACCACCCACGTTGCTCAAAACAAATTCTTGCTATAGATATCGGATTCATAATATTTATGACAATCTAGAGTAGGTACAGACGTGAAAAAATAAAAAATATCTTCGTAAAATTAAGTTCAATCTGTTCAACTACGGTAAATATACTGACGCTATGGTTTACACCGCATACCTACCAGTACCTACTTAGGAACATCGGAGATATATTCTCTGATTAATATTTATAAAATCAATGTCTCAAGCGAACACTACTTATTAATTAGTAGAGTTCCACTATTTTGTCCATATCTGATTTAAAATCGTGTTGGGTCTAAATGGTTTAGGTGGTCTATGTGACTGCGGACTATTTGTATGACTAGCTAAAGGGCGGGCAGGACCGCTGACTCTAGATTCGTTAGATAGTGCCAAGCCCGGTAACCCTGATCGGTAACGAGCAGTAACTTCTGGTAACGGTAACGAACAGGATATTAGCCAGGTGAGCTGGTGACGGCGGTAATAGGAACCTGTCACCCGATAAGTGATCGAGACTTCATATCGATAGGTACTACTTTTTTTACACGTTTTATTAACTAACTATATGTAAACAAAGCTTCGAAGTAAATTTTAACCTACTTCTAATTGTCGTATTGAAACAAAACTTTGTATGTATTGTGTTTGGTTGACTGGCACAGTCAGTGTTAGTGGTTTGGATGACTATACTATAATTTCGAATCTTAGAGCTGATCTAATAATAGAGCTAGGAGGTGGGTAGTGAAACTCTTCAGTGGCCACTAGTATACCCCTCAAAGTTCTGGTAAAAAAAACTACCCGAGCGACCGTTTTGATGGAATGCGGTGACGGCGGTAATAGGTGGACTATGATGATTCGTGTAGTCCGATCGACTGGTAAATAACTGAAAATTTTAAAACGTAGAACAAAAATTTTTAACCACCAATTTATATCAGTGACTTCTAATATTTCAATAATGCATGTTTAACAGCCACGTTTTTGCTTCACCGCTTGTGAAGAGTCGTTAATAATTTCCTGTGCCAGAAAACGAGATATCGTTATTTGTTGTATGTAGCTGATTTCCGGAAGTATAAGTTTTATTAAAAATAATAAACAGCGAAGACTGTGTAAGATTATAATTGTAACGTATTTTTTTGTAAAAATATATTGTGTAATGTTAAAGTAGAATATTCATTATAATAAATAAACATTTATTTCAAATTAAAACCACAATAAGGGCAATATGAAAATAATAACTAGAAATATCGAAACAGTATAGGTCACAAAATTATAATGATAGTAGGTACTAATGATAATAATTAAAGGAATTATTGATTTGGATACGATTACCTTAATATAAATATATAGTAATTTAAATATATTATGCAAAAATCAGGTTGCCTTTTGCAATGTATTCTCCAGTTAGGTAAAAAAATATTAAAAACTGTTTGTTAATATTAATTAAAATTGTGTATTACGACATTTCCGGATTTCAAATTACACAAATTGTGCCCGGCTTCCTGTACCCTTCACCATTACTTAATAAATTTTATTCATTTAGGTTACAAAGTAACATTTAATTATTAGTTGTTAAAGATAATATACCACAACAACAACACAACCGTTCACAATTTTCGTGAAGTATTTTAGTTCCATAGCGCAAGTAAAACATTGATGCTGTTTATTCAGTGTTATACATCAATTAGGTGGACCTAATAATTCATCTTATGTCTTGTCAAACCGTGTATGACCTATCAAAATACAGGTCACTTTGTGGTGAATATAATGAGAACAGAAGTGCGATTCTTCATGTGCTAATCTTTCGAAATCAGAAATTGACTGAACCACCAATCGCCTACGAATCAAGCCCTTACTTTCGACCTGTCCAATCTTTAGGTTACGGAAAGCAAAGACCAAATTGGATTAAAAAAATATGTACATGTGTAAAATAGTAGATAAATATGCATTATTTGCTGACAGCAAAACATACACTGTAATCGAAAAAATACGGATTGTTGTCTGGTAAAGATCGCCATTAGTGATAAGACCGCCCATTATCCTCTAATTTTTAAGATAAGATTTGTTTCAACTGTTTGGTTTTAATGGTGTACAATAAAAAAAAAATCCTTTCTATTTTACTTAATAGGGCAATGAAGAAACTCAGAAAGCATAGATCACATTTATAATTTTGGCAGAAATCTGGAACAAAAAGAAAAAGTGAAAACAAGTTTACCTATTCAATACCATTCACTCGCTAGCTAGCTAATTATAATTCAAATCAACATAGAAAAATAATTAATTCGTATAAATAAAAAATATATTACAAGGGTAATTTGTAATGTTGAATGCGAAGACGAAACCTGATCCAGACAAGTACTAACTAACAAAAGAACAGTAGAGTCTGCTACGAATACAATTAACGAGTGCTTAAAACGAAACGAATGAATCAATACAAGAGCACAATACCTACAAAACGCTTGTAATAACAATGTTATTGAACCATTTGAAACATCCACAGGATTTAAAGCGGTTGTAACGGCTCGATTCGCCCTCGTCCATCGGCGCTCCCTAATTGAACATCGCACTAATGAGCGCCGTTGTTCTGCTGCAATCCGCAATTATTCGCCCCCGAGATTACACCCGGTAGTACCCGGTAAATGTGAGCTTTAGTTGGTGAACACGATTTTCGGCAGTAGCTTTAAGTACCTAATTATTCTAATATTACGGTTGTTGATTTTTATGTAAATAGCGGAAATAACATCCTCTCTCTCACGCCTCGTAAAATTTGATACTCTTATTTTTATTAATTTAGGTATGGTCGTTAACATAATATGATTTCAAAAACATCTATTGAATGATCGAAACAAAAAACATAGTAACCATGTCTAAAGCGAAAACTAGACAGAAGAAGTCAGGATCGCCATCTAAAGCAGTCAAAAGAGGACGTGGCTGTAGATTTCCCAATTTTATTTGATACCTGAGCCCTGTTGAAATGTTTAACCCAATTTTCCATTACTGTCAGAAAATGTAACTAAATTTTGAAACCATCTCAAAACGCTATTACTACCATGTGTCTGCGTTACCATTGTATTGACGATGACTAAAGAGCTGGTGAACTAGTAAAAGCTGGGGAAGATGAAAAGCAACCCTGTCCAAATAAAAAACGAAGATTCTAAAATTAGCATTAAATATTTTGGACTGAAATTCTCTTTGTTTTAAGTAATTTCAGTAACAACTTTTTTTGAAACAAGGTAGGATCCTTGTTTCAAAACAGTTTTTAGTTTTTTTTTATGTAATAGGAATTAACGTACCAAAAAATATTACGCAGCTTGAGACCTGGATACTGTACCATTACTGAACAATATTGCGCTTAACTTTGAATTTAATCCCGGACCTTATCTTATGTGCCTGCAAGTTCTATTAATATTTAAATAGAACGCTCCAAAACTAGCCAAATAAAAAAAAAACATTACCAAGTACACAGACTTTTTAGAATCAGTCACACATTTTAGAAAAGCCACTCGTATATCAATATGGTAACGCAAATAAATGACCAGATTACCGGTGACTACGACTAATACTTTGCATCTGCGACAATATTACCCCATAACTTTCATATCCAAAGTTTTACAGTAAAATGTCCTTGTGTAAGTGATTCTTGTGAAAGGAGCGGTTTCAGTATTCGCTGAGTTAGCAAGGGCCGTGTGTGGCAGACCGAAAAAAATAATTTCCCTCGCTCGAGTTCCCACTGTGACTTTTCCAGGCGGCCGTCCCGTGCATCTGGCGGGGCCTATTATTAGGGGACGGCTCTTAATGCTTTCTTAGGTATTTTTATATGGCTGCCGTCTTAGTTTTTACGATTGTGATTTTTATTGAATTCTCCTTCAGTGTTACGTATGTAGGTATCCGATGTATGGCGAGTGCGGACGAAGGTGAAATACGAGCCACTTACTAAAAGATTTATTTTATTGCTCTGTGTTGGACACACGTTTATTACAATTTTATGTTCAAATATTAAATGTAAGTATTTATCCAATTTTGGTTTTATTGTAGGGTAGTTGAGAAATTTATTAAAATCTTCATAAATTCAGGTACTATCTTTTTGTTATAATATACGTACCTCGACAATATTCTAAGCAAGAAGAAATAGATGGTTAATTTATTCTTCGAAGAATACTGTTGGAAGTAAAATTGATTGTTAAGGGAAAACTGACTTAATTTATCTAATAATAATATGGTTGTAATATAAACTCATTAAGTTTAAACTAAACCTGTAAACTTCCCTGAAAGCCTACAAAGACCAGAGTCAAGTACAAGACGAAACGTGGAGGGCTTCGCGGGGCCCCAACTTTGTGCTGTTACACGAGTTCACAAGTTGCATTGTAAATAGGTAGAATTACACAACTTAAATAAACACTAATGGGTAGTAGCCTATTGATAGTGGGTAGGTTTGGTTACTTATTAAACCCGTCGTAGATTATCGGTCAAGTATGGACGCCGGAGCTCCATGGCATTGAAGAGTGAGGTCGACAATGGACAATTGATACCATTGTTATGGTGAGTGTTATGGACGGCCGTATATTTCTTTGCCAAATTAGTTAAAAAAATTCTCATTACTCTTTTGCACCCCGACGTGATCTATCGCCGCGCAACACAGATCGTCAAATGTTTGAAAGCCCATCACGTATAACTTAGTGGATCATTCCTTAGTTCATATCCTTTCTTTTATCAATATCAAAGAATAGTTAAAGTTATTAAAAAACCAATGTATCCGAAGACCTACTCCTACATATTTGTTAGGAATATTTATTTAACACCAGCTAGCTATTTCTTTTTTCATTTAGTTATTTCAGCTAGGGATGTGCTTTTTTAAGGTCAATCCGATTTTGTGGATCATAACGTTTTGATCGTAATCCATATTAGATCGATTTTTAATTAATCAATGAAAAAACGCATGAAAAAGATTACGTGACAATCTACAAAGTGACTCCTTTCCAACAAAAAAAGAATTATTCAATCAGACTACGCGTCAATGAATTACAACGAAGTACACATTTAGACTTTCATCCTCTCTCTCAAGGAAACCGTCCTGAATTTCGGGATAAAAAGTATCTTAAGTCCTACCTCGTAGTATGAACTCAAATGATGCCAAGTTTCAGTTGAATCCGTTCAGAAGTTTCAGCGTGATGCTCAGCCATGATACAGACAGACAGACAAAAATAAAAAAAAAATAGGTTTTGGCTTCAGTATCGATCATAGAGTGCCCCCACAAAAATAAATTCAAAATATCTTCAATGTACAGAATTGGACCTGTTACATTTCTATTATAAGTATAGATTGCAATGGAAGTAGAGCTAAGATAGCAACAGCAGAGATGAGTCCAACTCGTCGATAACCTAGCGCTCTTTCATTGCTAACGTGCCTACGTACCTACAGGACGCAGACTTTGATCCTTTAAATATAGATTTTATTCACCAATTCAATGGAGTGCTTACACATTGATGCTTTACCAATTTATCTTAACGAAGAACAAACGACTTAATTCCTGAACATCTCGAAGGATTGTTTTTGTTTTTCTCGAAAGGGCGGAGTACGGCAATAAGTGCAACAAATCGTTGTGTGCACGATTCATTTGATCTGACACAAATTTATCCACGCTGCACCGCTCTTTATTTACAGACGATGTTCAGTTTGTCCTGACAAATTCATAAATTACCGACATCCTCACCGCAACGCATTTACTTTTTCAACTTTTATTTTTGTCACACATTTCTTATTCGGCCGTATCGACGGCAGCCCAACCTTTTTGATGTATGGTTCATTAATCAAATCTATACGATGCTGTATCGAATTTGTTATATTACCTACCAACAAAATTTACTTATTTATTTCTTCGCTCTTTTAATTCCATAAAGAATAATAAAAGCTGACAGAAATAGAGTTCTGAAATCAGATTTGAATAACAAAGAAAACATCATAGCCAGGCTTGATATGTTTTACACAGCGATGAGTTTTGCCATTACTATTATAAATAATATCATTAATCGTTAAATCGAAGCTTTGTGTTGGTATATGTCAACCGTTACATTATGTACAGAAATAATATTTTTTCATAGTAGAGCGATAGGACATTGTTAATTTCTATAGGGTACGTAAATCTTAATGAATTAGGTTTATACACAATGTCAAACCGGCACTAGCCACATTTTAATGGGGTATTTTAATTGGAATACCTACGCAGAGTAGAAATGAACACTATTTTCATTTTATAAATGACTGCGTTGACAGCGCTATTATTTTAAAAGTTTTAGTTATTAACGTTTAGAAAAGACAAAAATAAATGTTGCTTGTTTTTTGTATATTGTATTGTTGTTGTATTTTATACTACATCTACATGGAGGCAATTACAAAGTTGTGATGGCACGCAAGGCGACTTTATAGGCAGTTTACCGTGTCACGCGCGACCAGCGTTTAAGGCCCGTCGAACCATGTTCGTCCTGCGGTAAATACTTACCATGTTAGAAGTTGCTACAAGCGTACAACCCTAAAAAAAACATTTTAGGCTCTCGAATATAGAAAACAATAAATTAGTTATATTAAAAATATTTAAATTGTAAACTTCTTGGGTAGGGGTAGTAAAAAATCAAACTATTTGTTTCTAACATACGTACATAAATATATTGTACCTATTATATACTAGCAGTTCCCGCGCGGCTTCGCTGGCGTGTACATATTTGTATATTTTGCGCAAAATCCTACTTCTTTTTCAAAAATAAATGTTGCCGAAGTTACTCCTTATAACACCAGCTAACTGCCAGTGAAAGTCCCGTAGAAATCGGTCCACTCGTTCCAGATATTAGCCGGTACAAACAGACAGACAGAGAAAAAAATTTAAACACTGATTTAATAGCAAATTTCGTTCAAATAAATGTATGAGCTTAAAAAAACCTATTAGGTATTTTGACATTGGCTCTGTTCCTCAAAAGCAAAAAAAGGAACCCTTATAGGACCACTTTGTTGTCTGTGTATCTGTCGGTCTGTCTGTCAAGACTCTTTTTCTCAGAAACCCGTGGAGGCACCAAGTTGAAATTAATTATTAATTAAAAAAATCAAGTTTCTACGTCAACCAATCAAAAGATATGGCCACTTAAGCTTTAGATTTGGACAAAATGTTAACATTTCGCAGGTAAATCAAAACTTGTAGGGTATTTCCCATTGACCTAGATTCATGAAATTTGATAAGAGCAAGGTCCGACACCACAGGTAACGGAAAAAATCCGAAAATCGTTAATTTGTTGTTATATCACATAAAAAAAATATTTTGTGATTACAAACTTATATTTTGCGGTTGGAAAGTTGACTTTGTCGTACATCGCAACCGCAAAGTTTGTCATTCGGAAGAGACGGGCAAAAATCTTCGAGAATTGATTGCAGAGATGGACGTACTATCTACATACAACTTGGTTTGCTTATCGTAAGGAAATATACCTCACTATATATATCAACTATTTTATTACTATCTAGCCGACCCCACAGACGTTGTCCTGTCTTAACTATGAATATGGAACAATCGCGCCAACTGTCAAGCTAATGAGAGTTAGGTATATCAAAAGCGCTAAGGTCACGTTAAAAAAGTTAATATGGTCGTTAAGTTTTCTTAAATTTTCTAATTTTCCGCGCAACTTTCCTAATATTTTCTTTCATAAGAACCTTCTCCTGACAATAACAAACACGAAATCGGTCCACCCGTTTAGGAGATTAGCCAGAACAAACAGACAGACGGACGGACAGACAGACAAAAAATTTTAAAACTGATTTTTATGCAAAGGTATCGTGCAAATAACTGTATGAGCTTAAAGAAATACTATTATTTTGACATTACAAACAGACTCTCCAATTTTATTTATTTGTATTGATGGCATTGAAATGTAATTAGAGAGTGCTACGGTAAAGAAAATCCACGGCAGGTAAGAGGCAATAATTAGCGCTTTGAGGAAATGTTCGGAGGTGTGTGGGGAGAGCGGGCGGGGCGGCACGCTGTCTGGCGCGAGCGTTGACTCACACGCGCGGGAAGTCCGCCCGCCCAGCCAACGCTCGCCCGAGTCCAACAACACAGGTCTACGCGGATTATCAACCTTTTTTGTCGGCACGTGCGCGCTACTATAAATGACTACACTCAAACGTTATCCGGTCTAGAGTAAGGATATTTTGTCTTCATTATAACTAAAGACTCTTTTAGATAATTTAATGAGATTTGAAAACAAAATCCACCACTGAAGTTATTGAGCTCAACGATTCAAAAATGAAGAAGTAATAAATAATTTAATATATCACGTTATATAACAGATTATATTAAAGAAAACTCAAATTCGTGGGGGTAGGTATAGGTACTATTCTATCTGTCGTGGCCATGACTTATTTTGTAGGTTAGGATTAAGGATTAATTGTTTCTGTTTAATTAATTTAAATTGGCAAGTCCCGATTTCAACATTTACTAATTTAATTTATATATTTAAATTTTTTGTAGTTGGGTTTCATATAATCATACTTACTTGTAGGCCAAACAGAAATGCAAATACTAATCAAATCTAAATGTAAATGAAATGTGCAGAGTTGTTTCGCCCTTATGTTATTAAAAAATCCCTTATAATCGGCCATCAAAAATAATTGCACGTTGTGTCCGGCTCGGTAACTGCTACAAGCATTTTGTCTATGGGTACAGATAAGGCACGCGTCTGTCCTTCGCTACGCGCTCACAACTTGCACAAATCACTTATACAATGTGCTTCATTTTTCATGTAGGATTATTCGACAAGATTTATCGGTGAGTGTTTTTTATCCTCACGCGACTACAACTACGACTTTAACATCTAAAATAACGCAGCTGCAGATTTAGTTCTAATTGTGTGTTGAAACATGTCTCGAAATATCCAATGTTTATCTGTTAAATTGTCGTTCAGATGCAATCGTCAATTTATTGTCACAGTTTTCTACGATCGTATATTATCATTAAGTGATTAAATTATAAAAAAAAGTATCGTAGCCAACGTTGCGGAGAAATACTTTATCTCACGATTTTTATCACGTTCGAAACTGCATCAATTTTAACTGTAAATATTATTTTTATATGTGAAATGTTGTATATATAGGCATGGTTAGTAATGTGGTTCTGTAAATACCGCTACATTGGATTTATCAGAAGTGGGAGTCACCCGTTGTTTACACTAGCACACACAACAGCAACATCATTCTTTCCATTTAATTTCTTCGGGTTTAACATGAAATTAATATGTATATTTATCGATTGTTTAAAACGTATTGTTTTTTTCTTTTGTCAATAATTTTCAAGAATATACGACAAGGAAACCTTATAAATAAGTAAACTTTAGAGCAAACAGAACGTAAAGGACTTTCTGTACGCTCTTAAAAGAAGCCTGAACAGCAAAAACTGAACTAATTCCTCGATACGTATTAGTAAAATTATCATTTAAATATTAGCAGCTAGTACAGCGTTGAAGGCTAAAAAACAGATACAATTCAGAACTCGATCATGAAAAATACTTACTTTTCAAAATGTAAAGAAAGGACAGAAACTCATTCAATTCCTTTAGGTATACATGACACGTAAAAAGTTGCAAATTACATAAGGATATTTCAGCTAATACAAATACCGACATTAAAATAAGTTGGAATGGGAAATTTGTACAACTCGGTTCTATCATACCTACTTATTATTTTTTTTTTAATTCCTTATTCGTTACCGTTTGTGTCTTTGCCATGGTTTATTAATTTCCTCATTGCCCTTTCCGACTTTTTCAGTTTTTGATTTTTTTTGCTTGTAACCTAATTGAAATTGCAAACATTACCATACTTATTATGACTTTCTTCAAATTGGAAACAAATACTCGGGATTAATGATCTCATCATTAAACAAATAAAACTATTTACTGCACGATTTCATCATTTCATTTTGATAAGGTTATCGTCAAATTTGTATCAATAAAATGCAACGATTGTTCTTTACAGCGGGACAAGTGCGTCGACTTAGACAAATAGCCCTTGTATTGGACAATTTGTTGAGTAATCCCTGCATTTGTTTCAATTATTCTGGCTTCCTACTTAATGGCCCTTACCTACATTTAAATCTAAATGGGACATTGAGGCACGTGCTTCGCATACATATTTGAATGAATATTACAATTACCCTGATATTCCCGTTTAATATTAATTTTATGAACGGTTGATACGTTCCTAATATTAATATGTTATTACAATTCTCGAACGTGATATTCATATGAATAGGCATTATTCCGTGTCTTCGTTTCTATATATACAGGCACATAGGTATAATAGAAACGTTCAAAGTTTTATGTGTGCGTGTGTCAAATGGTTCATAATTAGCGTATCTTTGTTGCGGGTGTAATGGAGCGGTATAGTTAACAGTGAGAGGGCGGAAAGCCACCTCTGTCACTGATTATTACAAATGATGATTTCTTTCGGTCACAGTCTACTTGTTTATTGGTTAGATGCGGTAAACGATGAAAGTATGTGGGTTTGTGAATGATTGGTCAATTTTACAATTGCGTGTACTTATTGCCGAAACGAATATCATTTAAGATCATGGTCAGCAAGGACAATGCTGGAACCAAAGTTACATGCTTTTTAAACTGTAACTGTAGTGCTGTCGTAGTTGATAGTTACACGTTAAACCTACCTAATTAAAATTGATTCCCATTATGATAAAATTTGTTTACCGAGTTAGCCTACTGAATTAACAAATATCATTATTTGGGTATTAAGCTGTCAGCTTGAGTTAAATATTTTAAAGTTCGATTAAGCTAAACTTTTCCTTAAACTTCCCTTGTATCGAGGACCGAAGCGGGTGCGGTAGCGGCCGCAGGGGTGGCTACCCACGCCGCGACAATCATACAGCATTTAATCATCATTAAAGCGGAATCAGCGCCGCGCCGTTGCAGCCGCGTCAGCTGTATTGCGCCCCAAACGTGTTTTTTGCAACCATCACCAGCTTTAAACGATGTTTTAAAATGCTTTTTTTTACTTTTACATGCCTATTGTGCAAGGTGAATGAAAATTCCAAGTGGTATTGCATTCCTTTTCAAATTAGCGAACGAAAAAAAATCTATGGATGTTGTATTTTTATATGCCGCTAAAATTGAAAACAAATATACGACCCACTCTAAGATAAGTTCTAAGTGGAACTCAGGTTTCTATAAGTTAACGTTTGTGTATAATAATAACATTAAGGGTTAAGTTAAGCTGAAAGTAATAGTTCAAGATCCGACCGATGAATATGAACTTGGCAGTTCCCCCTTTCTGTTTATTACACCTTTTAGCTGCTAATTTAGCGACACCTAAATATACACTCTTCATGGACACTTTTTACTGACACCTATTTAGGTAGTGCCTTAGACATAAATTTAATACTTTTCTTAACCATTAAATTAGGTCGTACAAGTGTGATTCGTGTTAAACCCTCCGACTAAGCTAAGTGCTCCTGCTGAGTCTTGTTTCACATCGATGATGCACTGTGTAGGTCTGGAATTCGCAAGCCTTTCATCGCAATCACAATCACATTGTTATATATTCAGAAGAATAATCAAAAATATACAGATCGTCTTGGAATTTTGTGTTCAGAGTCTTTATGGTTTTCTTTTTCGTTTTCCCATGCGTTTTTAATATACTTACAGCTTACGGTTACTGACTCTACGACAAAAATCTACTTTCAAGTGAATAAATGTTCGTAATCCTGCTACATACATAACAAAAATACAAAAGTAAGACAGAAAGATATTAGCAAAAAATGTAACGTGCAACGAATGAATTGTAATGTAACATTAGACACGCTTTGAATATAACTTCGAACAACTGTTGCGTAGACATGTGACCCTTTTCAGTATTAGAAAAATTACATTGTAACTTGACGGCTTGTTCTATCTACATACAAAACACAAAGAGATTTACCCGAAAAATGTTGGGTGGTCTTTTGTGTTGACGACCAGTTATGACAAAGCGAAACCCTCCGCCCCTCTCGTGTTCTTTGTCTACCAGATCGAGATAGGCGCGTAAAATTTGATACGGGAATTATTTTATTAGATCAAACGCACACGTGCACAGCATGACGAATGCGATAATGTTCCCGGCACCGGGCCCAACAACGGAACAATTACATTCCACATGAATTAACCATAATAGTACGATTACGGAAGCTTTGTGCTCGCAGTACCGTGACTCCATGTCCGGAGTCAATTGCTGTTGCGCTGTTTCGGTAATACTGCGTAGCTCTAAAGGCCTACATAGGTTGAGCAATGGGAGATGAAATCCCCTCAGCCTTTTTCGGCTAGCAACGAAAGTTTCTTTTGCATAAACACAGCAGGACGGGGAAGGTGCAGGAAAGGTTTAACGGTGTCTATAAACCATAAACTTAGTACATTTACTTATACCACAGATAATACACATTACGAGTATTCTTGTCAAACCCTCTGATTAATTCAAATATTTATATCAAGACTGCACTTAGTGCCTAGTGCCATCAATCAAGTACATAATATAAAATTTATTTGCTGCGCTCAAATCCAAGCAAGCAAGTCATCTCCCAGAAGAAGCCGGTAAAACGGGAAGAAGATTTCAGAAATTAGTAAGACAGCTCGCAAAAATACTGTCTCGCTGTGTGTAATTTTGTAAACACAGCATAAATACAGCAGGACGGGGAAGGGGCAGTAAAGGTTTAACGGTGTTTATAAACCATAAACTTAGTACACTTACTTATACCACAGATAACATAATACTATACTAGTACTTAGACTAAGTTTATGCTAGAAATACTTCTCATTCAATGAAGTTAAAGTCAACAGGCACAAAAATGTACCTTGATACCTACCTATCAGAGATTGTTATAAACTACGTTACTGACTAACGTTAAATGAACAAAATACAAGAGAAATAATTTAAGTTGATTTTTAGCTCCTGCTTGCCTGAATAGAGTGTAAGAGTGTAAATAAAAGGGTTGCGGTTAAAATAAATTATGTAATAAATAGTCTTTGGGAAATAAATGCCCAAAATTAGAATTCTTATTATTTTCAAGTTTATCTTTTTTTAATTGTAAAACAAAATATTGGAGTATTTGATTTCGTTCGTTCCTTCGAGGACGTTATAACGTCCTTTATTTTATACAAGTTTCTACAGAACGTATCGTTTTGATATTTAACAAAGAGAGTTGACCGTCTACTACGCGGATTCTCTTCCCCAGTCTTTTGGCTCCTATTTGACCCCAAATCTACTATATCAGCTGAACTATTAAAAGTAACGGTCGTTTTAAAGAGATAAAAACTTAACCTAAATTTATAGTATACATTGCTATAGATTTGCATTATAGTCTGTGGCAATATAACTAGTGTAGGTAGACAGTTGCATGCTATGCCGTGGCGTGGCCCGTCGTTCGTCGTGATGCCGTGAGTGAGCGGTGACGTCGCGTGCACTGTCCCCCATGACATTACACGGATATTGGTTTTTCAAGGGATAACTATAAAGAAATATTAGAAACCTTTGCACAGGCCGATTTAAGTTCAAGTATATTTTTGCATACAAGCATATTAATTTTATATAAAGGTACATACGGTCACATTAAGGACTCGTTCATTCCATTAAGGACATTACTTGCTTAGATGGTTAGACGAATGGTGTTAGAATTAGTCGTATCGGCACAGCAGACATCTGTCACTGACTTCAGTCTTTAGTCCGACTGGAATAGTACAGAAGAAGCTTTCTTGCCCACGCAGGTTGCGTGGGCAAGAAAGCTTTACTTAGACTACTTGTTTAACGTGTTTAACCGATTTAAAAAAAAAAAGGAAGAGGTTCTTAATTCATCAGGATATTTTATGTGTGTTCCCCGATTACTCAAAGATGACAGGACTGATTTGAATTTTTGAAGTGAAAACTTCTTTAGCGGCGTTGGGCACAACTCGCGTCAGGACACGACCCTGATCGAAAATGTATTGAAAATGTGGCCAAGTGTCATATATTTAAAAAAATATTTTTATGACGAGATCAAAAATTCTTAAGACGGAGGCGAGTTTCTTATATTTACATGTACAGTGTCAGAGACACATCGAGAGGGAGGTATGGAGAGAGAGTGAGAGAGGGAGGGAGTGAGTGAGAGAGAGGAAGGGAGGGAGGGAGCGAGAGAGAGAGAGGGAGGGAGGGAGGGAGGGAGTGAGTGAGTGAGAGAGGGAGTGAGTGAGTGAGAGAGGAAGTGAGTCAGTGAGAGAGGAAGTGAGTCAGTGAGTGAGTGAGCGAACGAGCGAGCGAGCGAGCCAGCCAGCCAGCCAGCCAGTCAGCCAGCCAGCCAGAAAGTCAGTCAGAGAGAGAGAGAGAGACGCTAATAATACATATATAGATCCACTAGAGGGCGCTAATCTAAATATTGAGTTCTGTCAACTCTTTATTAATTAATGTGTTTTGTTACGTTTGTTAATGTTTTAAGTTTGTCGTATCGTTTAAGTTTGCACTTCTGTCGGCAGTCCCATGACTGCCTCTTTTTTTTTTATTTGAAAGGTGTTAATATCAAAACAGGATCAGATGATGGGATCCTGGAGAGATAAACGGCAAATACCCAAATATTATATCCTACCTATAACGATTTCGGTATTTTATAACAAAACGTGCATTTGCTTTCGGAAATCACCATTTGTTGAAATAGAGAACTGATGAAGAAGACCACAGATGGCTACCGAAACTACTCAATAACAAGTAGGTAGTAATATTACGGGTTGCTTAAAATCGTCATAATGCATATGGTGAAGTACCAAGAGAACTTCTCAACAACCAACATTCGTGCTTCAGGAAAAGCAATATTTGATAATAGGTGATGGGCAATTGACATTAGGCTTGGATAAATTACAAACTGAAACACTTAAAAGCGAGAAATAAAAATACAATTTTTAATACTTAAAATCGACTTCAAAAAAGTTTCTCAATTCGACTGATTTTTTGTGTGTACTACTCTGTCAAGAAAGTACCGGGAAAAGGTCAATAAAACACAAAATGTTAACTATTCTTCCAAATTTATTGTATCGCCTTCATAATAATACACTTACGCCAACAAATAATCCAGTAGGTAAACAAATCATTTTTTAAATGCATTTTCCAGAATCGACTTCGGTTCTCGCCGCGAATTCTCTTTGATATCTTCCATCGACTGAAAACGGGTACCTCGAAGTGGACTCAGAGTCATATCCGGTGAATGCAGAGGTTGTTCGATGGTATTTGTTGAGTGTTGTCGTGGTGTAACATCCAACAATTCTCTTTCCACAAATTGGGCCTTTTAGACCAATTTGCTCTCTCATACGCCGCATAACGCTCAAATAATAATCTTAATTACAGTCTGACTTTCTGGCAAGAATTCCGAGTGCACAACACCTCGATAGTCAAAGAAAACAGTCAACATGACCTTGACTTTGTCGTGGTTTTTCGGTTTCGGTTCAGTTGGAAGTCGCCATTCCGAAGCTTGTTGCAATGCCTAGTTTGCATGTCAAACTCGTAAACCCATGTCTCATCACCAGTAACAATGCATTTTACCAATGTAGGGTCGGAATTGACTCGTTCACAAAGTTCAGCGGCTATCTCTCACAAACTTGAATGAGGATTTTCAGTCACAATTTAGTTCACTTTAGCGATGTTAACTTCAGTTGGAGACGTTGATGGCCGACCAGAGCGAGGCAAGTCTTCCAACAAATCTCGACTGCTTTTGAATGCACTGTACCACTCATATGCGCGAGTTTTTGATAAAGTCAATTCACCCTATGCTTTCTGTAACATTTTCAGCGACTTTGAACATGAAATTCCATCTGCAATGCAAAATTTGAGACAAACTCTTTGATCGATGCTTTTATCCATTATAAAAATCGCAAAACACTCTTGAGAACACTCACTCTACAAAATCGAGTACTGAAAACAAAGTAAATGACAGATATTGCTCAAACTCCGCGCCAATATAGAAAACAGTTGTGCCAACTTAACCACAAAAAAGAATTATTTGAATTAGAATTAAATTATCAATTCCCGATACTTTTTTGACAAAATGTATGTTACATAATATTTTCACATATTGATAACCTTTTCCAATAACTCTTGTTCAATTAAGTAGTATAGTTCAAATAGATTCGATTGGTCCTATTTCATTTTAAAGAAAATATTTCTCCTATCAGGGTTGAAAATTAAGGGATGAAGAATAAAACTCATTATAATTTATCACGATTTAGGCGCATTGGAGTCAGTGATACTTTTTTAAAGTTAATTATTGCTAATATAGGTAGGTGCGTAAAATTTAAAAACAATTTAAATAGTGTCTCAAATAACACTGTATGCAGATGACACTCATCTCGTTTTATTTTTCATTAAAAGATCATATGGAAAACATAGTAAGTGGAAAGCGTCCTCTCTTTATCATAAATGCAAATAAAACAGTACGTAATACAAGAAAGACAACTTCTACTATGTAAAATGAGGAAATCAAGCAATGCCGCATAGAAAATTCCCTAAGTTTGAGTAAAGTTCTTACGGTAGGGTTTACAATAAACCCACTTGGGACGGACCGCCTTGCGGTTTTAGTCGGTTCGATTCCGAAATACCACTTCACCGTTAGCTGCGGTGAGGTGATAACCTGTGGCTAAAATTGCCACCCGTACTATAATTTATCATTATTATTATTTTAAGTGCCTAGTGCTACCTCGACCATTTCTGGTCTTTTGTAGCGCACTCTTGCTTTAAAGTTCACTACTCAGACTTATGACTTCGAGAAACTTCCAGATCCTATCAGCAGTGATTGTTTGTATTTCTTGCGGTTGCATGATATGCGGGTTGCACATGTGCAGGTTAATACTTCGGAGCCGCATTAGTGGGCCACAAAACCATAAAATATGCACTGCAGTTTCTTCTGCCTGTCGACAGAATCTGCATATTGTGTTCTCGCCCAACTTTAGATTGAACATATGTATGTTCAGTTTGCAGTGTCCGGTGAGGATTCTGGTTACTGCACAGGTTTTGTATGTTTTGAGCTCCACAAATTCTTTTGATACTTTGTTATCATAGACTTTTATTAAGGCGTTCGAGTGTCTTAGACTAGTCGTGGTCTTCCATCTCTTAATGGCCATTAATGTATATTGGGCATTTTTGATTGAATAAGCTCGCTGTTTGGTGATGCTGCAGAACGGTTCCGGTCCATGCTGTCTGCACCAGCTCTGGCGAGTTCATCGGCTTTGTGACCTGAGTGGCCTGGTACACATCTTAATGTAATTTTGTTTGATTGCCCCAGTGTATTCAGGTTTTCCTTGCAATTTTGTATTAGCTTTGAGCTAGTCTCAATATTTTATGGTGCCAATAGCGCCTCTTGGCTGTCTGAGTTGATATAGATGTGTTGATGACTTACTTTCCTTTCAAAGTTGATTTCCACGCATCTATTTAATGCGGAGAGCTCAGTTTGAAAGACGGAGGCCTCTGTTCGCAGATTGGCGCTCCACCTGAATTTTGTTCTCTTTCCGTAAATTCCTCAACCAAATTCAAGGCCTTTTTTCGACCCATCGGTGTCGTGACTACAATTTTTATTGGATTGGAGGCCTTCCAGCCATGTATCCCTCTGTGGTATGTCAACTGTGTATCTTCTGAAGAAGTCGATCTCTATTTGCACCCGCTTGCATGTTTAGAGATCTTATTTGAAAAACCAACTCTTTTAGTGAGTTTAGTATTCGCGATTGCCACTTTAGTTTCGTTTGTGTACATATCCTATATTATATGCTTTTAGTAGCTTCTTTTTGCATATAGATACTGAGTGGAGTCAGGCTCAGTAGTGCGTTTAGAGCGTGCCCTGGTGTCGAAGATAGCGCACCAGTGGCTCTTAAACAAGCCGTACGGTGTAGGCTGTCTTATTTGTTTGAGGTTGTCGTTTGACTTACTTTACGGCACCATATCGCAGCTCCGTACGATTGGCTTTGCAATCGCCGTGTATAGCCTTAGGGCAATCTTGGGCTGAAGTCCCCATCTGGCGCCAGCCATGCGACTATAATTTTATTTACCTACAAAATTTTAATGATACCTGGCGATAGCTGCCATCAGAAATATATCAAGTGCACACTCATCGAAAGTTGAGGACTCTGCCCACCGCCGTTGTGAGTGTGCCGCCGCTCTAGAGTTGTACAAATATAATTAATAAACCGGCCAAGTGCGAGTCGGACTAGCGCATGAAGGTTTCCGCACTATCGTACAAGATTTAATACTATGTAGGTTAATTTTAAAAACTTTTGTACCAAAAACAACACGTTTCTAGTAGGGGAGCCTCCTTTAATTTATTTTTATTATTATTTGTTGTAATAGCGGCAACAGAAACACACATTCTGTGATTTCAACTGTCTACCTATTACGGTTCATGAGATACAGCCCGCTGACAGACGAACGGACGGACGTCTCGTTGGTTACCCTTCGGGAATGGCAGTAGTAATAATGAAATTATTTATTTATTTGATAATCAAATATATAAGTGTTGAGTTTTATAAAATGATAAATATTATATTGAGACATATTAAACATCTAGATCCAAACTAAGCAGAGCTTGTACAACGGGTTAAAACACTGATAAACATACATATATACATTTTTTTAAATGCACTTATATTATAACATAGAAACATCCAGACCAATGCAAATAGACATATTAATGGATACAAATATTTGACCCCAGCGTGGCAGTCCAATGGCTCAAATGGCTTTATTTAAAATTAAATTCCTCCAAAATTTTTGTTTTATTCGTAATAACTAGGTAATTTAAAAAAATTGAATCCTTTCGAAAGTGATAAATAGGTAGGTACAGCATCATCCTTTAACTGTGTAAAGTGTATGCGGTGAAATATCATTAGGAACGTTTTTAATTAGTACAACGAAAGTATACTATTAAACCTATCGCAGGTTTTCGAATTTGAAAGTACATAAACAATGAACAATTAGGTGCTTTTTAAAACGAATAACACAATATTTAGCTACCTGCGACTATTACATCTCGTGCGGGCGTATCCTGGGTTTGTTTACTTTCGATTTAATTGACTACAATTACAAATTGCACCTAGATAAGTAATACTGTCCGCACAGCCTTGCGGCAGTGGCGAGTATTAACGAAAACATTACAACGTAACATATTAAATATTTACCTAAAGCATTAGATATTATCTAATTCTATCGACGTTTCAAATCAGTAATAAGCAATAATTAAAGACATTGGTGACAGACCAAGAATCCACCAGATTATTTACGTTTCTTCTAGACTTTCAGTAATTAAAAAAATATAACTTGTTCAACAACCTATAGCCGCGCTCTGCACAATATATACTTACACAATTGGAGTCAATATTGTGTAAAATTAGACGAACTATACACATTTTTAAGTCTCAGATATTTTGGAGGTGGAGCGCGCCCAGAGAACTGTTCAAAGTGTAATGCAATTCAAGCCCTTCAGATACAAACGCGAGACTAAGACAAAAATACAGAAATTTCTAAGTTTGATTTGATTTAATGATTTGTTTTTATTCAATTTTTTTAAATAATAATTTAATTTGTAAAGGTATATTGTATACGAGGCTTCATCTGAACACTGTCTCCTGAGGCCCAGGTCGTCCTAGTTTGGGAGACAGAATTCAATCATAGTGAACACCTTTACTCCATGCTAAATGTATAAATAATGATGTATCAATGTAAATGTAACAAGGTTTCTGTAATAAAGATTATTATTTTTATAATCTTATTTATTTTTAAATTGGCGCTGAATACATGCCGAGCGGGCGCTCAAGTGAGTGTGAGACGTCCCCACTTTTCCTTGGACACCCCGGGGTACGCTCACCGGTAGTTATATAAAGCGCGACCTTGAGCGAGTGATATAGACCTACCCGTGAGGTTTCAATAAAAGCATATATAATCTGAGACGCGTCCTCTTAACCACTTGCATTGCAATAATTTGTAAAATATAACTAGAAAAGCGTAGCATTTTACTCAATGTGCTACGAGCTACGACTCCGAAATAAAATTAACCAACAAAAATATTTGTTCAGATTCAAACATCCAACGCGCATCAAACAGGGCAATGAGTTTTCCACAATTCGAACGGAGGTAGAAAATATTTTTTTGATAAAAAAAGCGTAGGGTGCTTTTTACTATACTTTTATGGTATTTAACTCTACTTTTATTACAAGACGGTCCAAAAAATAAGTATCATGTTTTCAGGATTCATGGGTGTATGTAATGTGAAAATAGAATAGAATAATCTTTATTGTACACCAACGACATTATATTGCTTAAAAATATACTACCGTTACATAGATAGACAGATAAAGTTAATAAGCGTGTAAAAATCTATACGTACTAACTAAAACTTATACTTTTAACTACTATTAAGCCACTCTTGCCTATCAATACCAATGAAAAAAATTGAAGTGCCCGTTTGTGATGTCAAAATAATAGTTTCTTTTTAAGCTCATATAGTTATTTGTTCGATACCTATGCCTAAAAATCAGTTTAATTTTTTTTTGTCTGTATGTCTGTCTGTTTGTTCCGGCTAATCTCCGGAACGAGTGCATCGATTGCCACGGGACTTTCACTGGCAGATAGCTAGTGTTTCATAACACTAGCTATTTACCAGTGAAAGAGTAACTTAGTAGTAACTTAGGTTACTTTTATTTTGGGGAAAGAATTAGGGTTCCGCGCAAAATAAATAAATATATACACATGAGCGAAGCCGCGCGGGAACTGAACTGCTGGTACTAAATAAAAAAGGAAGCACAGTTAGGTAACTGTGTAGACAATGTTCGGTCAGTCGCAAAGATACGTGCAGCGGAACATCACTTTGTCACAGAACTAATACGTCGATAATGAACTTACAGTGCACTGGGTAATGTAATAACACAACATTTAACCCTAAGGGTTATTTATCTCATAGGGTTAGAGTATTCAGATTGCAAAAAAACCTCAGTTATTGATACTACCACCCATCAAATTTCGGCCCTCTAATTTTTGTGTAAATGATATAATTTATCCTTTAATTATTTCTACTAAGCTGACAAAAATCATATCATTAAGATGGACTTATAGAACCGATCACTCGGAGACTGTAAAAATTTTAGTACTAGTGATAAAGTAATGAACAGGTAGGTACAATCAAACAAAAGTCGCTTAGCACTTCCACATTTACAGATATCTATTTAACATCTGATAGTATTTTTTTGCACCAAGATTGTTTGGACTTGTTAAGCTACTTTCGTTGCTGACTGAACATCTCCCGATTATAAATAAAAATGTGCAGTTAGTACATATTAAGAGCAGGTATTTTATCTGCCTGTTACCATTAGTACATTTTGTACAACCGTCAAAAATTCAGTTAGTTTCACAACTACGACACAAATGTAACCTAAATATTTGGACAAAACATTCTCCCCTGATAATATTGGAAAGCGGTACCATCGGCAACGGGTGTCCTTGGCAGGTACGACAAAACGTCAATGAATTTTAATATACCGTCTACGATAACCCAGTTATTGTAACGTAAACTGTATAATACAAAAAGCGGCAAGTACGCCTGCCGCATCCCTCGCGGCACAAATAGTACCGACTGCCTTCCCGTCGACATCGCACGTAAGCTCCCTTTGCCACTAACTTTCCACGCACGTATTAGTCACCCCGCACGCCGACCAAAGAAGCAAGTAGATAATGTTAAAGTATAATTATATTGCACTTGTATGCTAGAGAATAAATAAAATTAACTAATATAACCAGTATAGTTACCATAAATAACAATGCTTTCTAATACAAGGTACATCGGCGGACCCGCATTAGAGAGGTCGATAATTCATTAGCAAATATGAAAGGGTTTTACTTTTAAGGGTGTTAGCGTTAGCGTTTATTTATACACTAAACCCGAAACTAACACACTTGTAAGCATTAAAGCAACACATTGCCATTTCTTTGAAGTCAACCTTACTAATTTATGTTTGTAGTTTTTGCACATATACATATTTACCGACTAATTATTTTTTGATTTAGTAGTACACTTTTACTACCTCGACGTTAAGTAAATAAGCAAGTGGTGTACGTCTAGTTTGACTTATAAGCTCATACTAATGGTACCTCAGATAAAAGCTTTTATACGTAAATTTTCGGGATGTAGGCCAACGGACAACCACAACTTCCTACATTATTGTTATTATTTTGTTTCAGTTTTCACAAAATGATTATAAAAATCTGACGATTAAAGGATATACGATGAGTTTGTTCGTTGATTTACGTCAAATTAAATCATCAGTAACAAACCTATCTGAAATGGTTGATAAAATATCTTCATCCGTGGCTAAAGAAAAGAAACAAGAAGAGCGCCCGAAGAAAGATGAAATTCTCTACAGCAGCTCTATGTATAAACCAACTACATTGGGATTCGGTGTTCGTTTTTCCAGCCAAGAAGATGTTTATCAAAGCTTACCCATGCCCTCTTCCAGGCTACGCAGTCACGTGTCGATGCCCAATTTGGGGAAAACAGACAATGTGTTCGAAAAGCCTTCCGTGTCACGACACGCTGACAGAACGAAAATTGTTGAAATCGACGATGAACGAGATGATAAAAATAGACAAACGATACAGCTATCTACGGAAAATCTTAGTGAGTGGATCATAGCCTCTATAACTAAACGACCGCATTTTGATGATGTTGGAGATACTCATCCAATGGATTTTATAGAAGATATAAAGTATTATATATCCGAATTAAGAATGGCTGAGGAAAAACAATTATCTTTTATAATATCGTGCTTAGAAGGCATGCCGCTCATGTGGGCTCGGTGTTTCAGGAATGAGTTCACAGACGTGCAATCATTTTATAGTGCTTTTGAGCAAGAATTTTGGGGCCCAGATAGACAAAAAGCGGTCTTATACGACATGAAACTTGGGAAATACGATGACGGAAATCCGCGTATTAGCATGTCAGAATACTTCTTACACAAAGTTTCTAACTATCGACATCTGACGCCGCCACCTTCTGATTTGGAAATAGTGTACTCCTTAGCAGCTCATTTTCCTACGGCAGTAGAGTTGGAGCTTCGCCTAGCACCAAAACCCACATTACGTGAAGCCTACCGCGTGCTGCGGCGTAGAGAGGGCGACGCAGCAGATTTTCTTCCAAATTATTTGTATGAAATGTGTGAAGCATTTCAACGAGGTCAAAGACCCGAGTCTGCTCGACGTGATCCATCACAACCTTCTAGTACTGTAAACCAAGAAAAGAAAGGAACGAATTAATATTAAGCGACTTTGCACAAAACTTTGTACGTACGTATCAATTACTGTGATTAATTCTTAATTCAGTAAATAATAGCAGGGCAAAATGTTTTCTAAAATAAAAAAAATATAAAACAAATAAGATTGTTTGATTTTTTAGATTACCCACTCCGCGAAATATTTTAACGTCACAAAAATTCTGATTATTGATTATGATACAGAGCATTGCATGAGAGCGAAGGCAACTGGACGGAGAGTGATTGCTTGGAGGCGCGTCGCAACGGCGTGCTATGGGGTGGTCAGGCTCGCGCATGTCGCCGACAACCTGCCGCCATGCCGCACGTAGCTGCGGCGGCGCGCCTGACTCGAGCAGCTTGCCTCGCAGCACACGCAGGAGAGAGATGGAACTGCTCCTCTATCGAACTCGCGCCCAAGTACACCCCTGACTTGCTCACTGGTGCGTATAATTTATTGTTTACATATTTATATCAAGTAATAATAAGTGTTTTATCAAGGGTTTTTAAACTCCCCTTTCACTGCACTCTCCCGTACTAAATAAACCAAACCGTCCGTGACCGCGTGAAAAAAATCACTAATGTTAATTACAGACACTTCCTCCATTTTATGATTACCTTAAGCTATGGCCGTGATATAGTTATACCCCTAGAGATATAATTATTTAACGTAAGATAGTTATATGAAAGCGGTTTATGACTATCTACCTGAGAAAGATCTAGTAATATGGCACATCTTCAGATGGGTCAAAAAAGTGTCTCCGGGCTATTAACTCGATGAAATGGTTTGCCAATTGCTTGATATTGTAAAGTAGATAATACCTTTTTTAGTTAAAGTAAAAGTAAGTTGGTTAAAAAATTCAAATCAAGTAAATATTGACTTCAGATTTTTTTTTTCTATAAGACCTAGCGCTATTTCAGATTCGTCCACATAGACATGGTTAATTACTTACTCAAATTATAACGTTACTTACCAATAATAAAGAGACAGAGAAGTTACAACTAGTTGATATCAGTGGCACGCACTAATCCGCTCATATAATATAATATCCTGTACTATTATTAGAATAACGTAATTAAGATCCAGGCCACGTCTGTGATAAAGACAGCTCCGTGCGTTTCCGCGTTTTTTTTTTTATTAAGGTAAGTATTCGCTTTCGGAGGTTTGGTAACCCGATGTCATTTAATAAGGACAGGTCTATTTTATATACATATCATGCTTTATTAAAACTTTATCATCTTCTCAGTTTTATTCCAAAAGATTACTTTAAAGGTAGCTCTTAGCGACAACGGCGCTCATTGTCCATTTCACTGTAGCTGTTCTATATACACCTAGAGGTACCACCCACTAGGTACCTAAATACTATTAGGTATAATCTAGGAAACATTCTAATGAGCAACAGATAATTATAAATACCCTACGTTTCAAGTAAAAAAAAACCTATTTAATAACCGTTGTCAGTGAAATCGCGTGCCGATTCTCTGTTGTAGTCAGTTTCTCCACATTTATCAAACCCATTCATTTGTTATCGATTTAGTAAAGTTTATTAAATGCTATTATTATAACCGACTAGCGACCCGGCTCGGTTTTAACAAGGTACAAATATGTTTTTCCAAATTGAATGTAAAGAAACAGATGCTTATTGCTTCATTTGATATACATAAGGATCTAACACTGTATTTATATAAGAGCTAATTTTAAACTCGGTATTTGTTTTCGATAGGGGTATTTAATTTTTTTTCAGCAAACATTTCCCTTGATTAATGTGTCTAAATTTAAAAAGAATACATATACACAAACACTCAAGAAAAGATTTTATGTTATGAAGAAAAGATTGCTACTCCATCACAAATGAAAGATAAGGGAGGACAAGTTTGCCGAGACTTTTAAAACAACGTCGATCTATTGTAAAAGAGCGGCCGCCGTGACGACAGCGCCCTTTCTTTCAGCGACATGCGAGCGTAGTCGTTCCGCTCCGGCCATTCTTTTTATTTCCATGACACATGAACTTATTTATCACTTCTCGGGTAATTAATTTCCAAATTACTCCATTGTTTATTAGTATTTTTAAATTAAATTTAAATTCTCTATTGTTAATCATATTGAAATAGCTGAGCTTGTAGAGAACAATCATACCCATGACGATCCCGTATCGAACCAGAAACCTTATTAAATAACCGAAGACGTCACGCGATGTCTTCATAATTCTACGGCAGCACGAAACTCGTTGAACGAACACCGGCAAAGGTCGCCACAGGTTGAGCCTCATGGCATCACGTGACTGCATAGTAAGTAGGTAAATATTGATCTAATAAATGAAAAAAATGTGTGAACGTCTACACGTTTTTGTCCAGATATAGATGAGGCATGTTGTTTGTGTTAGTTTCGACCAACCTTCTTTGATGAAATTCGATTAGATTTTAAATCATAACATTATCATTCAAACTCAATCTTTTCGACACTATGCCCAATCAGAGTTCCAAGAAAGACAGGAAAAACAACTGTCTAAAAGTTAGGAATAGAAAGAAGACAAACAATGGGGAAGTTTTTCTAGTTTTACATGGTCGGCGACATTCTGTAGTTGGCAGCGAGTGCCGACCGGATGCCGACGGCCGACTGCTGCAAAATACGGAGCATTGTTTTTGGTCACCATTTCGGCGTCCGTCTGCCCACTTTAGGAAATTAATTGACACGGAACGTTGTCGACTACAAACAAAACCGTTAGGAATCTTTGGAGTGCTCCGGCTTGATACATTTTAATTAAAAGTTTAAAGGAGCGAATAAAGTCTGCGGCCGCTGCGGCTCCGAACAAAGAATAACTTTTCATTAAAAAACAAAGTGGCTGTTTTGATAGGTGTCCGCCTAATTTTACATAACATTAATAGCTGAATCTCATGTTATAATGTCCACAGATTCATAAAGGCAGGTGGAATGTGTAAAGTTAAAAATTTGAAATAGAACATAATATATGTTTTTACTTACTCAGTTATTGAGAAAATCTATAAAACCTATCTTAAAAAGTTTTCGAAGCTAATTTTCTTGGATGTTCTTAGTAACAGAATGAAAAATTCCGAAATAAAAAAATAGGTGCCATTTAAATTCTTTAATTTTACACATTCCACCTGAGATTTTTTGTGAGAAACGGAGGTAAAAATACCTAGAAATTCAAATAGTCATAATTTGTAAACGAATAGTTCTTTTTTTTTAATTCTTTTTGTAACTGGATATTATAGTCATGCCCTTTCAGTGATTTCGGTAAGTGTTCCATTGTCATATAATCCCTGTATATCATACGGTAGGTGCAACTTAGGTGCTACCCAAAGGTTGACTGATAGATAATGCCACTTGGCATTAAGTCCGTCTCGTGCAATGTAAAATGCAGGAAGTATTAATTAAAAAAATATCATTTGAAATTATCTATACATCTAAACAAATAAATAAAATTGGAGTGTCTGTTTGTAATATCATAACTCCTTTTTCTAAATGCATCTGAATATTTACACTGTACTTACCTATACGAAGATTAAAAATTATCGATTGCAGTTATTG
This sequence comes from Euplagia quadripunctaria, assembly GCA_963859945.1. NCBI lineage: Eukaryota > Metazoa > Arthropoda > Insecta > Lepidoptera > Erebidae > Euplagia > Euplagia quadripunctaria. The sequence continues at coordinate 16,460,889 of OY982560.1, read as the reverse complement.
AGAAGATGATCTAGCTTATTGAGAAGGTCTGCATTTAAGGACTGCAAAAGCGTTGTTTTACACAAATTCTTTAGACAATATAAAGTTTGGAGACATCCAGTGACTTTCTGGGTCATATGGGTAACGTAGGCTCGCTAATCAAAGGTCGATTCGATATGTAAACCCATAGCTTCTTAACCATTGGATTCCGACCGTGGAATGGCGACAGTATCCACCATATCTGTTTGCTCCCTACGACGATCGCTTGATATTTTGTTGGGTTTACTGATAAACCTCACCTCATTAACCAGTATTTTATTTAAAAAAGCTGAATCTTTGTTAACTTTATCGATGGTTTGCGATATGCATCTACATACATGTGATACGCACACTGAAGGTGTTCACTACAATGAGATTAATAAACGAATATATGAAGGAAGCCACTGAAAAGATCAAACCAACTCGAATACAAAGGACAAGTTATCAAAACGAACACACTGTTGTCTTCCCTGAAGATAGGTGGAGAACCAAAACTTGCACTGTAACTAGGTGCTTTCCTTGCCCTCCTTAATATCGCCAGTCACTTTAAGGAAAGCGGTAACTTTGCTGTGACCAGGCCTGAAGCCAGATTATAGGGGACTTAGAAGATTATGCCGGTATAGACGGTATACAAATTGCTAGTGCTGCTTATATACACAAGTCTCGTGTACTTTAGAAAGAAAGGGAAGTATAGAAATTGGTCGAAAGTGGTCAGGAAGAGGAGGTTGATTTTAATTTTCCTTCTGATGTTTTTTCCCACGATACTCTAGTAGTGGTATACATAACTAACTATATGGCTCATGTTATGCGATTTTAGCAACAGCAAGGAAGTTTGTCACTCTCCCTTACTAAGTACTTATTAATTTCGTCTTCTTTATCTTGATTCCATAGCTTTTCTCTGTGTTGCCAACTTTCAAGTACACCTAGGCTTAGAACAACAATCTGTGCATCGCAGACATGATGTGTTGGTTGAATTCAAAAACTCACCGCACGCAACAGTGTCGGTCAATGCGTCTTAGTCGCACAATACAAGAACACGTGATGTCCAGCTGAACTCTAGGGTACCTTAAGTTTAGCATAACATGCAAACTTTCGCCATCAAGAAATGAAACGGGGTCCGGGTATGAGACAATTAGCAATAATAGTTGTATTATACCTACTTATTTTTATGATAGTCAATTTAAATGCAGGAAAAAAATACATCACATTAATTTCCATTTATTTAGGCAACGTCCAAAAATAAAATTTATAAGATAAATTTCTTTTGCGTCTACAGAAAAAAAACTCGCAAATGTAGCCTTCTTAGAAAATAGCAATTTCCATGTTATGCTTTGCCAGGCTATGCATTTCTATACCCTAAGGCCCCGTTTACGCAGACGCAGGGCGTTGTGCGGGGCGTCTGGCGTCGACTCGCGCGATGAAATCAAACACTGCTTATTATATGAGAGCGTTCACGTAGAAGCGATTTCTTGCGCGTTTTGTTTAATATGTACCACGCACGCGGCGGCGAATTTTTCAATTCCAACCAGTAGTTCCTGAGATTAGTGCGTTCAACCAAACAAAGAAACAAACTAACAAACTCTTTAGCTTTATAATATTAGTGTAGAAATATAGATTATTTTTTTCGAAGTAGTCTCCATTGGCAGTAATAGCAGTCTTCATACGTGTAAACCAGGTGCTCAACACATTGCTCCAGTATCCCTCTGGAACACAGCCGCATATCTCCTCAAAAGCCCCTATAATAAACTCCTCATAGTTGTAAAACTTGCACCTTTAGTTATTATTAAATAGTAATTAATAGTGCAAAGTCGCATAGCGCTAAATCCGGACTATAAGGAGGTTGTCCCAACAGCTTTGCTGGCCCGATGTGCAGGGGCGTTAACTTGATGCGAAAGACAAGTATCGAGTTTGGCCGAAAATTTTTTAGGGCTTCGAATACTTAAAGTGAATATTCCTCTGTATACTATGCAGCAGTAACAGTCTTCCGTTTATAAAGTACAACCGTAGCCAATATTCCTCCCTTAATAAAAAAACAGCAACCAGTCTTTTCTTTACGGATCGGTACATTTCACAGACGTCGGCGTTGATTCATCTTCAAACACCCACACTTTACCCTGGGATTTAGTAGGAACGCCGAAATAATACATGGCTGTATTATTTCGACGATTTCATCACATGTAACAATCGAGTTCACGTAAGATCGGCCGACATATTTTGTTTAACATATCAAGAAACCAAGTCACACGTTGTTCTCTGCCCTCAGCGCTTCAGTCACCAAGTGCCCAGAGAGAAGGAGGTTTCCGTATTTTTAAATGGTCGTGAAGAATTCGATGAACAGTTGGTGCACTTAACTTGAGGGTTGCCTCGATCTGTCGATATGTGATATGTCACACATCGATCTTCCTCCAACAATTTTCGTACAGTCTCACTGTTCTTATAACTTAGTACGTACTTAGTCACTTTTATCGGCTTGCCGGATCTTGCATCATTCTTCAAATTAAAATTGCCACGATTGAATTGAAAATGAAACCACTTTTCCATGGTCCTTGAAGATGGACAAATTTCCCTCAGTCCACTACCCATTTCCTCGAAATATTTTTGTATACTTAAGCCACGGTTAAATTTGTACAAAATGTCATAAGGAGAGAAACCCGCCATTTTGACTTAGAAAATTTAAAAAAAATCGAAAAACGATTCTTTGCCTCCAAATTTGGGTTTTTTATTTACTTAGCGTTTATAGATAACTGGAAATCACAATATATTATGATTTCTAGTTTGCATGCTACGTTTTACGTAAACGAGTGGAACTATGGTGGCACTTTTAATATAAACAGTATTTTTCGACAACTAATCTGGCAAACAATGTCTCGCCGGCCGCCCGCCCGCGCCGGCCGCCCCTGGAACGTCGCTAAGGCACCCGTGCGACCCTACTTATAAAATTGTTTATTTATTTCTTAACTAACAATTTCCTAAAGAATTATGTTCATGCACATATCCCGTTCCCGAACTTAAAACAAACCAACCGAATTTGTTATTTTCAGAAGTAACAACTTACATGTATAAATACATTTATTAGTTTTATTTTGATATGTATTTTTATTAAATTGAGTAAAAATAAACATTAGTTAAATAAAATCCAAGAGTGCATCGAAAAGAATAAGGATCTTCTGAAATTAATGTAGGTACTGTACAAAAAGGCTCAGGGACAGTTTTACAGTTAGGGCGGAGTTCGACATAGAAATCAATCTTGCGAATCCTTATTGATGAGAGCAACCTTTTCTTTAGAAAACCAAAGTTATCTTTGGTCTATTAAATTAGAAAGGCAATCGAAAGCTCGTCTTACAATATGATCAAGGGTTTAGGGTCGAGGTACAGCGAGCCTGACAAAAGATTTAATTACACGCATGAATCAAGCGTGCAGGGAGTGGGGGAGTAGGGTGTGTGCGGGGGAGGGATGTCATTCAACGATAACCGTGAGCTGTGCACTCACGCGCGCTTTGCGCTGCTGATGTGTTGTCCGATATGCCCGTCAGATGCCATTGTTTCGCTAAGCTAAGGACGTGCGGGCGTTATCGTACACGGTATCATTTATAATTATAAACTATTCTATGTAGTACCTTACATATCTTTTATCTATTTTATAAAACACAACTAGGTACTTATTTACTTTTTAACCGAGTTAAAAAATTTAAGAACTTTCTAATTAACTGATACAATGGAACTGATATCTTCTATTCGATACCTCCTAAAAGCCCATAAAAGGAAAAGCAAACTAATTATACAGCGTCTAAAAAATGGAAAATTAAATGAAAAATATTTATGAATTTTCCGACAGAAAATTCCAATCATTTTCGACTCAGATTGATGGTCTGAATACACTATTTCAGAATTCGTTACGGTGTTTCTTACACCCTGTATATAGAAAGGACACATTGATGGTAGGTACTGATAAGATTGGTCGACTTTCATTACAACTGGCAGGTAAATAAAATGTTATGACCTCAGCTCAGCAATTATATTTACTTGTCAATGTTGATTTAGTAGGTATAGGTAGATACATATTTTTATCTATACTAATATAATAAAGCTGAAGAGTGTTTTGGTTAATTGTTTGTTTATTTTTGGGGTTCCGTTCCTCAAAAGGAAAAAGAGGAACCTTTATCACTTTGTTGTCCGTCTGTCTGTCTGCCAAGAACCTTTTCCTCAGGAACCCGTGGATGCATCAAGTTGAAATTAATACCAAATACATAAGTCTGCGGTCCCTTGAAGCTGTAAAAAATTAAGCTTCTAAGTCAACGCAAGCAAAAGATTATTTGAGCAAATTTGAACATTTCGCAAGTAAATCAAAACCCATAGGGTACTTTCCATTGACCTAGAATCATGAAATTTGGTAAGAAGCAAGGTCTCACAGTACAAGTTAAGGAAAAAATCCGAAAGTCGTTAATTTGTTGTTATATCTGTCTGTCTGTCAAGACTCTTTTCCTCAGGAACCCGAGAAGGCATCAAGTTGAAATTAACACCAAATACTAATATTAACGGTCCCTTGAAGCTGTAAAAAAATCAAGCTTCTAAGTCAAGGCAATCAAAAGTCTTCGAGAATTGATTCCCGAGATGGACGTACTATCTACATACAAGTTTGTTTGCTTACGGAACCCTCGGTGTGCGAGTCAGACTCGCACTTGTCCGGTTTTTTCCTAAGGTAGGTAGTTACCTACCAATAGGATTAAAAAAAAAGATTTGTTTTGGATCGAGTATTCATTAAAGGAAGGTTATAGATTATGTAACATCACGCTACGACCCTTAAGGACGGATCATAAATGCGAGTGACACTGCTGGGAATGGCCAGTATTTTATTACAAAGTTAGCGAGGATTTACATAACTAACGCATTTGCAGAACACTTAGGTATATAAATAAAACAAATGATTTTACTTATAATCTAAACTCGATTTTTGCCTACCTAAATTTGTTACTTGCGTTGCCAGCCTTGTATTTTTTTTTAAGCCAAAAGTAGATTTGTAACAGCAGTTTTAACAAATTTACAGATAAAAGGACACGCACAAAAAACGCTGATAACTAGTATTACAGCCGGAGCGTTGCATTTCTGTGTTTAGATTCGTGTATTTTTTACAATAATAGGCCCTACGCACCATCGTGCCTGACGTACGTCCTGCCAAGGACATGCACGATGCACGATGCAAAATGATCGTGCGTAGGCTTGACGTACGTCAGAATTGTATATATATTCATTATATACTGCTTGCTGGACTTGCACGACGCGTTTTGCATCCAGCGAGTCCCCCACCACATGCTTATGTACATACCATAGACTTTACGTTCTAGTATATAAGGTTTATGGTACATACATAGACAGTATATTGCCAATTTGTGGGAAATGCCAAAAAATGCGGGGAATTTCAAATCGATTGGGGAATTTATGGGGAGACCATCAATGCGAGGAAAATGCGGGGAATCGGGAATTTTTGGCCTTATTAATTATATTACGACTTTAGGTTTTATCTCCCCAAACTGTGGAATTTAACTATTATTTTGGGGTAATTGGTAATGGGATTCTTCGCATTTTCCTCGCATTGATGGTCTCCCCATAAATTCCCCAATCGGTTTGAAATTCCCCGCATTTTTGGGCATTCCCCACAAATTGGCAATATACTGTCTATGTATCTACCATAAACTTATACTAGAACGTAAAGTCTATGGTATGTACAAAACGCGTCGTGCAAGTCCAGCAAGCAGTAGGTATATAATGTATATATATATATATAATTCTGACGTAAGTCAAGACTACGCACGATCGTTTTGCATCGTGCATCGTGCGTGACCTTGGTGGGACGTACGTCAGGCACGAAGGTGCGTAGGGCCTTTAAATTGTTTCACGACATTCTAGGAGACTACTGAATACCTAAATAGTCGAAAATATAATAGAATACAATTGCCTGGAAGCAAAATGATCGCAAAAATGGTTCTGAGTTTTAAGAAATTATACTATTTTTAAACAAATTGCGTGGTGTGTAAAATGGCCATGAAACTTTTATGTATTAAATTCATTATGACACGCAGGAAGGCCTTAAGATTAAGGCATTTTAATTTTAAAACTAGTGGTACTTATTAAAGTATTTGAGGAAACTTTTATAAAACTTACAATGTTTTAAATCTCTGAGCGATGCTTCTGTGCATAGTAATCAAAAATGGGAATTTTCAATCACTTAGACCGAAATTTCTGAAAGAATCTGTTGTGTCCTACACACAGCAGATTACTGCTCAAATTAGACCTGCTTGACTGTGGTCCAAATGTGGTGGTGTTGTGGTGTGAATCCACCCCACAGGACTCCGAAGTTCACAAAGGGACGAATGATTTGAACGTTTGCCCACTTGGGTGTCTAAAAAATCACACTTGCACTCGAGTGGCAGTCTATCTTTTTGCAAAACACCAAATTGAGATTGAGCGAGATGGACGGTTTCGGAACCGTTTATAGAACGTACATCCACTGTGTACTCTTAAGAACTTGGTAAGAAAAAAAGTCAAGATTAACAGGACAGAGGCATCGAGGATTTAGCCGCCATCGTCAGTTCTGTAACTGTCGTGTAATTTAGCGCTTTGTCTGCAGGTACCCGTGAACAAGCGTATGTGTACGCGATGTCAGCGGCAGCGCTAACGTGGTCAGTAGCGCGCGCCTGCGCCGCAGGATCTCTGCCAGCGTGCTCTTGCGCGGCGCCCCCGCGCGCTCCACCGCGACCGCCTAGACAAGCCCAAGTCACGCCTTCTGAACCTCATGCTAGATTTAAATGGGGTGGCTGCGGAGACAACTTTCAATGGGCGGAACGGTAGGTGAAAACATATCCGTTATTTAAAATCAGTCAATTATTATATAATAAATAAATAAAATTCACTAGAAATTGGTGTTAGTCAATAGCTCCACTTTGCTAAAACATGACGGTCATCGATACAGGGTATAAAAGATTGCACCTGTTCATCGTTCCACGGCATTTCAATTTCATGGCAGTTTAACATTTTATTTTTTAGATTCGCTAAGCAATTCTTGGATAGTCACGAGATAGATGTTCGAGAGGGCAAAGTGGATCATTTCATAGAAATGGAAACGACGACTACCGAACTACCGACTACTACAACTACCCTGGAGCCGACCACAGTGCCACCGGTGGTGATTTTAGTGGACGATCAACCGGCACCGGCTAATACAAGTGATGCGCCAAAGACTAGGAGAAAAGGGCGCCGAGGACGGAAGCGGCTCCCACGATCACCGCGACGAGGCAGGCCGACGAGGAAACGATTCAGATCTAGACCAAGGTATTGGATGTGACATAAATACTTTAATTTTTTTTTATTCAAATAATAGTAAAATGAGTCACGACCGAGAAATAGACTGAGAAATAAGAAGTGTCCATCACAACACATTATAGCATTAAAATAACGCGTTGTTGATAAATGAAGAATTGTGTGATTTCAAATAAAATGCCGTTATTTATTTTATCATATTTTTCGGCGGTAAGATGCAATCTCCACCTGCATCCTATGTAGGTATGTAAATAGATTTAAGAATATCCAATCACAGTTGTGTTGTGTTTTTCAAAACTGAGCGGAAGTGAGCCTTATGGAGTGTGTTAAATATATATTTATTAACAAATGAAAAATACATCCAAAACATGTTCCTCCCCGGTAAAACATCACTTATAGCGTAGTACCTAGTTCTGTTTATCTCTTAGCGAAAAGGGCCGATGGGTACTCATACATATAGGTTACAGTGCCCATTAACACTTCTGTAACAAGTGTTAATAGGTACCTACTGATAGCAACTTACAATAAGAAGAGCCGTGTGTATGTATATTTTTGACTGGCCTGTTGATCTGGTAGTTAGTGGTCCTGACTGCTGAGCCAGAGGTCGTTCGTCGGGTTCGATTCCCACCCAGGACAAAAAAATTTCATGAGGAGCATGATCAATTGTTCTGTATCTGGGGTAATTTATCTATAATATGTATGTATATAGAAATATATAAGTATGTTTATTAGCAGTCTGGTTACCATAGTACAGGCTCTGCGCAGTTTGGAATCATGCGGCCATGTGTGAGAAGTGTTAAGTAATTATTATCATTATACTTAGTAACTAAAATGTGTGTGTACGTTTAAGGTACGATTATGAAGACAGAGGCTCGAGATATCGCAATATAGAATATCGAATGGCGGCTGACGACCCGAGATTTGATCCTCAAGTGGATTTGCACACTAGACTCGAACGACTGAGGCCGCTCATAGCGTCTGCTAATTTGATGAATGGACGATTTGGACGTAAGGTGCGATATCTACTTCTTATTTGTTTTATTAACCGACGAAAACGGAGGTTGTCAAGTCAATCCATATATATACTTTTTTATGTATGATCACGCTTAACTTTTTACAGGATCAGCTTTCGATAATTCATTTTTATTAAATAGTTATTTGGATTTTGGTAACATTTCTATCTCCACATTTATGAAATTTGTAATTTAAGATATTATTAGCACTGATGAACAGTTACCTCCTGAGATACAGCTTCAACTAGTTCAGAAAGTACGGAACTACATTGCTAAGAATAGCCTAAAACGAACATAATTTTAATGGAGACACCATATTTTTCATTAATAATGTACATTTGTGCAACCACTTTTAAAAATTTATTTATAAGGCCTATTTGGAAATAAAGAATTTGATTTGATTTAATTTCTTTTTAAATCAACTCAAGGTTAGGAAAATAGGGAGACATTTTTCATCTGTGAACCGATTCTACGGTGTACTTGAGATTGGTCTGTGTTACTGGTCTACGACTGCTACGATCACCTACGGACTTTTTCTAAATCCCTAAAAAACATGACAGCGGGCAAGTCGAAGGCTCAAGGAACGCATACCTGAATATCATGTAATTATTTTTGGACTGAACTCGGGTGTTTAACTGATTTCCTCTTTTTTGTTTAGTGGCCATTATTGACGAGCTTTAGCGTTTTTAGAAATAGTATTTTTTTAAATCCAATCAAATTTCCATTAC
>OY982560.1:16338919-16451616 GCA_963859945.1 Euplagia quadripunctaria | reverse complement strand
GTTGAGTCACAGTCTTATTTTTTTGTATACTAAATCTATAAATAACATCATCCAGTATTGCTATATCACATCATCTCATTATAATTTATACCAAAGATATTACTTATTCATGTTTTTAGCTAGTCATTACTTATACAATAAATTACAAATCATAATGTAAAATATCCACTGTCTATATAGTAAACATAGAATTTCTATAGAAACTAAATGCGGTTTACTATAATGCCGTGCTAGATGTGTCAATGCGGTAATATTTATTTGTAAAGTAGGTACGATACGTTTTTGTTTACCTGATATTTTCAAAGAATTGAAATGATCGTGGTCAAGTGTATTTAGATTAAAATGTAAAAGTAAAAGAAAAAGGTAGAGGTAGGTATCGTACCTTAAATAACATTACCGCCGTTTACTCTTCATTTATAGCTACATCTAAAGCGGTCCTTATATAATCATGCGGCATGACATGCGTTACGTGCTGTCATGCATACATGACCGTTTAATTGTATTCATTGATGCGAATGACATGCAAACTACGTGCATGACATGCAAACTACGTGCTGGCCGTTGATTGACAATTCCTTTTATTTTTATATTTATAAATTTATTTATTTACAAAACTGCCTTTGACAGAGATTTACATACCAGCGCAGAAGACCTCTTCACTGTAATGTCTATATCGACTGAATAAAATGATTATACCAAACGAATTATCATGCTGCATGATAGATTCTCAATAGGTCCTTCATGCAGCATGATGATTCAGTATGTCATGCCGCATAATCGTCAAGGGACCGCTGAACATGCGTAGAAGTCGCGAAAATTTAAAAACAATTATTATTAACGGTAGCGGTTTATTCAGAAGCATGCTACTTAGGTAGGTACTTAGCATATAGGTCTTCTTATCCTATTTATTTAAGACTGTTAATTTATGTTTTGTGACATATGGACTATGATTTTAGTAGGTATGTATTTAAATAATTGTTTAGAGTGTAGTATCTACTTTTCGACAATAAAGAGTATTAAATGTAATGTAGATTTACCAAAGACTTTGTAAATTCAACTTTACCATTTTGTTATATTACTTATGTGTAGGCAGCTAAACCTTATTTATAATAAAAAGTGGGACAAAGACGGATAATATAAAGCCAATGGAATTTAGATAACTCTTTTTCATGTTATACCTAATACTAATAATACGTATAATATATCAGCTAGATAAGTCGTAGTATCGGTGTACATATTTTTCATATCTACTCATAGTGATCTTATTAGATTTAGGTTTTCTCTATTATGATAACAACATGCAATTTTAGTGTGAAATTATAGTACGAAAAATAATACCATTTTTTAAACTTAGGTTAGGATAACAATATGAACGCCATAATAACCCGGTAGACAGATAAAAACAGTGATAAAAAGTTCTCCAATTCGTAAAATCTAGGCTCTACGGGCCGTGCCGCATAAGTCCCCGGTGCCGTGATAATATCGGGATAAAAGTAGCCTCTGTGTTAATGCAGGTCTCCAGCTATCTACGTACTAAGTTTTATCGCAATCGGTTCTGTAGTATTTGCGTGAAAGAGTAATAAACATCCATTAATCTTTACAAACTTTCACGTTAATAATACTAGCAGCGCCCCGCGGTTTCACCCGCGTAATCCCCGATCCCGTGGGAATATCGGGATAAAGAGTAGCCTATATGTTAATCCAGGTCTCCAGCTATCTAGATACCAAGTTTCATCGCAACCGGTTCAGTAGTTATGGCGTGAAAAAGTAACAAACATCCATCCATCCAAACTTTCACATTTATAATATTAGTGGGATTAGTAGGAAGTCGGATAGGATTTATAGGAGATTGTCGATTTAAATTTTTTTGTGCTCTTATTGTGTTATTTTCGGGTGCTTTCAGATTTTCCTCTTCCTGGTAAACATACACTTCATCAACACATAGACAGTAATACTGCGCCAGATTGGTTAAAAATGCTCATGTCCTGTGGGAATGTGGCGTTTTAACATTCAGGATTTAGGTTTAGGTACTCGGACGGTAAAGATAGTAACGATGTGTACACCTATAAGGATGTGTACACCCATTACAGTTTGTACACTAACTTAAACAATTTGAACCCAAACTTAAGCTTAGCTCTAACAGTAAAGAATTGTCTTCCAAAGTTTGTATGGAAAAAGCTTAAACCAAGTAACATACCTAACTTAAACGCTCGGTATTATCAGTGAGCAGTGGTTTACTCTTGCCTTTCATTCCGCAATACTTAGCACAGCATATACCTTTCCTGTATTATATAATTACTGTAATCAACACTTTCCTGTCTACAGAAGTATGTACAACACACCTGCAAGGAAATTGTGAAACAAACTATTGTACGCAATTCAAGCAAAGCCATAAATGTAGCCTTTACATATCCAACTCCAGAAAGACAGTTATTTTCGTACTGTACCAAATCATTTTAACCTAGTACATAGTGATTTTGTTTTAAGTACCGTTGTAAATAAAAGTTGTACTTAGAGAAGATCGTTTTATTATAATACCACAAGTGCCTATAGTCGTTTCCAATTTGTTTGTCGTGTCCAATTCCCTGTAAGTTCAACAAATCAACTCTCAAATTAGGTCTTAATAACCAGAGAGGTGATTACTAAGATCTAAGCATGAACCTTCGATTTCATTCAGTGCTATGTTAGAGCTATTCCATAGAAACGGACTCCAAACCTTCGTGAGAGGTGCAAACTTCAAGTTTAACCCTTGGGGGGTAGGGGAGTTTACATATCCTGAACTTTAGTATGCATGCAATTAGAATGGCTCTCATATGAGCCATTAGTTAGGTATGTCCTTCGTGGCTAATGTCATCCTCTAGTGCCATAATCTATAAAAAAAAAGTAGGTATCATTTCAAATTCGTAATTAATGCAAATACCATGCATATATGTAGCAAGGGGCGCCAAAAAGCTGGCCTGTTATATTATATAGTCATTTAAATACCTGCAGAGCACAGACAGATTAACAGATTTTATTATAAGAGACTGATTTAAATTAACACCCAGTGGCGGATTTACACAATTGCACCAAAAACTATTTCTTGTAGCAATCTTAACTAAATCGTTTGGTTATTAAAATAATCTAGGAACTGTCACATCGATTTCCTAGTTCACAATCATATTAATTATGAGAAAAAGGTGGTGTAATCCAGTGCCTTGAATACGTTTGAAGCGCGTTGATGAATAGTTTGGGGGATATATTATAACATCCGCTTGTCTAACTCTACACGGCAAGTTAATCGGATTCGTCCTCTGGTCTTGGAGCTGGACGGTCATCGTGGCGGTGTCATGGAGCTTCCAGAACTGCCCAGATCATGATGGTATTGAAGGCTTTCTGGTAGTCCACTAAAGACATATACAGTGGCTGATTATACTCCTCAGTCTTTTGCATAATCTGCCGAACAGTATGGATGTGGTCCACGGTGCTGTAGCCTTTTCGAAACCCGGCTTGTTCTGGTGGCTGGAATTCGTTGAATAATCTCACGAGACGGTTTTTGATGATTCTCAAAAACAACTTGTAGATATGGCTCAGGAGTTATATGGATCTATAGTTCTTCCAAAGGATATTGCCTCCTTTTTTGAAGAAAAGTAGTCCTGCACTCCCACTACATGCCCTAGGTGGTTAACCTTGTTGGATGGGATGGGTACTGGGTACCATTCAGGATTACATGTTTTATTTTTATATAACGATTAATGAATTTCTTCCCTTATCTAAAATCTCGATTTTATAATTATTAAACTGTTTGGTGGAAAATATTCTAAATCTAACAATCAGTTTTAATGAATAATTTCAGGGAAACAAGGGCGAATATAGGGTTAAAGGTTAATTTTTAAAAGATACATAAATAGCGCAGCCGAGATTTATTTCTCTTTTTCTACGTTCTTATACGTTGTTTATGTGCATAAACAACCACATTGCTTTTCACTATGAATTTTACAGTATTTAAAGAATATATCAATTCGATCTCGAATTAAGTTTTTTGTTCTTTAAAAATAAAAGCGTGTGCGCGCGATGCAGCTGTCAGCAACCCACTACGCGTGGCTGCGTATAAGGTCCGCGATTATGTTGCCGTGCGATGGCCAACTCACCTCTATATTAAAGAAATAAACATGTATTATATTGATACGGCCACTATAAAATGTAAGGTAGGTAACTAATTAGGTCATAATGAAATCTCACAACTTTTTGCAGTAGAAGAACTGCGTTGCGAGTCTGTACAAATAAAAGATGAACAATAATGTTACGTAATTTTTATTTACATTACCTACTATTGTATTTAATGTAGTACAATAATTAGCAATTAAAGAGACTAAAACCAATAACTGAAGGAATATGCAAATACGACCATTGAGAATATATATTACTGACTTATTAGTTATTTGTTTCGATGTTGCATAAAAATAATAATAATCCATTCAAAAACCATTGATCGGGCTAACTAAAATATAGTATTTTTGCGTGTTTATATATTCCTTCTACAGACTATACTGTTGAGTGTACCCGAATGTAGTACAATGCTCTGCATTTTAGAACTGTTGACAACAATACATCGATCATGGTTTGCTAAACAAATCGAGACCATAAAATTTCAAAGATCAAGTTGATTGTATGCCAACCTTGTACAGGAATATTATTTAATTGCTCACTTCAGGTTGATGACGACATTTCTAATTAGGATAATTTACAAACGCACATTAACCGCACATCACCAAATAATCGTAATATTTGGAGGACGAACCCACAAGAACTAGACGTGGAGCATTAGCAAGACGATCACTAACAATGGCACCATCATTCAGTCAACTATTAAAGGTGATGGAATCGTTGTCATGGTATATGGTTAATTTCACAGTCCAGCTTTATATAAGCCGAGATAATGAGAATGTTTTTTTTTTATTTGAATTACAAAAATAAAACCTCTTTAGCATATAACAGATACAAAATCCTTTTGCTTATGAACTAAAAATCACATATTTAACTTATAACAAAACTGGTGGCAGCTTAAGTAGTATGTTTTGTTGATAGGAAATACAGCACAGTGTAATTGCATTACATTGGTTTGGCTGTATCTAAGGGTGGTTTCACTCGTCCAGTTTCTTTGTCTAAAGTCCATTTGTATGTGTGATTTTATTACATTTGAAATTACAATGAACCCTCTAAGGAATCCTCGAATACTACACACTCATAATTATAGATAGCCAAACAATTTGAGATTGTTTTTAATTGAAAACTTCTTTAGGCACGTTGAGCACTTTTGGGATGGGGAAAAAGCACTGAACTCCTGTGACGGTCCCGCTCATATACATATATCTGAATAAGACGTTTTCACTTCTAACGTGCAGTTTTACGACTGACAGTTTTTTGAAGTGAAAACTTCTTTATGGCATGTTGTGGACTTTTGGTATAGGGAAAAAGCACCGAACTCTCGTGATCGTCACGCTCAAATGACATATATAGTCATGATGACATATATAGATGTGCGGGTACTACTAAATATATGTGTGTATGTGTTTTCACTTCTGCGGTGCAGTCCTGCGACTGACAGTTTTTTTCTATGGCAAACTCTTTATACGCGTAGGTACTACACTTTATATTCTTACTTTCATAGAGGGCTAAAACCAAGCAATAACGCATAATTTCTCTGATCAAAATCAATATTTTTCTATTAATTCTGTTAAGAAATTAAAAAACAGTAGTTTTTAAATGAAAATTCCACTAAGATCTGGACAAATAATAGTTGATATCTGTGGTCTCAACTCATAATCACACATTAACTTGTTATTGTTATTCATTAACTTGTTATGTACTTGTTATTCAAATTGGACTAACTTAGAAGTTGGACGAGTGGATCACAACTTAACTATAAATCAAACCTACTGACTGAGAAGTACAAATTGCTGTATGGGGTTATAAGATCTAATCACGCATCTTTGTCATATAGTGTTATCTATTTTGTTCTAAGAGTAGATTGAAAGCTCTAAACAAAAAAAAACCTGAAGTGTGTTTTTTAAATGAAACTGTTTGAACGTTTGATCTATGTACAATTTTTGATATGATTGTTTTAAATATCAGTAGATAAGTTTTATTTCAAGATAGAAAATATATAAAATTTAGTTTAGCTACAACCAATAGTAGAACTTCATTAAACGCTGAACAACACTCAGTAGTGATCACATTGTACAAGGCCATTCACTCACTGACAAATAAATCATTCAACAAAAATTGGAAATAAACTAATTATATCAGTACTAGTAACTCATCATAACTCGCTGTGCTCGTCGTGTTCTGAAACAGAAATAATATTTTTTACATCTCACTGTTATAGTTCAGACAAATTTGATTGATTTTGATTTCAATGTGTTTTTGATCGCAAATAAATTGAAACTGCAGTGCTATGTGTGCAAACTAGGAATATAAACTATTACAAAAACATGAAATCTTCAATAATGCTGTCATAATGTAAAAAAGCAGTTCTTAGATAAACACATTTTAATATTTTTGCACAAGATGCTATTATAAATATAAGAACGAAAGAATGTAGAGGTCTAAAACCCCTTACATACATTTTTCAATTTTGCCTCTTTACGTTGATAAATAAGTTTATATTTCTTATTTGAGATTACCCAATAAGATTCAAGGATTTTACCTATTAAAAACAATAAAAGTGAAAACTTACTTGATGGTCTACTGTCTGGGATGGTTTCTTCATGATCAGGCGTTTCAATTTCCTGAAACAACACCATATAAACTTAGTTAAGCCTTGCAAGTGGCAAAAATAAATCAATGAGAATTAATTTCATTTCATTCTCGTAGCCAATAAAAGCCTAATAAATAGCCAATAAATAAAATGTCAAAACAAATCTCAATACCGACAATAGTTCGAGATGACAACCGCCTATTTTATTAATTATTATATTTAGAATAACGTTGGAAATGGGTAACTTAGTGCATGCACGCCTATATAGAGACCCCACCATTGATAGTGAACCTAACTAAAGTCCTAAAAAACTAAATTATTACTTTAATTGTTTAAGTAAAAGTCGTAACTTCCATTTGCCATGAATGAAGACGTACCAACCACCTTGGTGCACTTGCAACTATCTTGATAGCAAATATGTGTATAACGCACCAAATGAGTATGGTTGCCCGTACATATGATACGTATATACTAACTACATACAACAGTCAATACCAAGAGCGTTAATTGTGAAACGTAAAATTATAAAATTCATGCTGCAGCAAAAGGCAAGTGTAATGAAGGTACGATGTCTCCTTGAGAAATTGCGGGGATTTTATCTTGATTTTACCTGGTTGCGATCTTGTGATCACTGTGAAGACACTTTCCCACTTGGGCTTGAACACATTTGAATTATTGCCGGTGTGCTATACTTCATCTAGTGTCGTTACATAGGATACACCAAACCTTCACCATCAAGGGGGTTTCTTTCTCTTATAGCTGGTCTGATACCAGCTTTAAGTTGACGTTACGGCATTGGCTCTCCCACTAGCCAACTTGTAGCTATTTCGTTCTGTTACCTGTTCATGATCCGCAGCCTGGTACAGTCCGCGCCGGACCCTCGCCTGAAGAGCCTTGATCTCATCGTCGTACTGGCTCCATTCCGGTACGATACGCATGGCAGCTGATAACTTCGCCTCCTTTGTCATTGGGTTATTGCACTGCCACAAACAAGATAAGTGTTTTGATATATTTTTTTTAAATAAATAGATAATCAATACAAATAAATAAAATTTATGTGTCTATTTGGAATGTCAAAATGTGCACAATACCTATGCCTAAAAATCAGTTTTAAAAATGTTTGTCTTCGGAACGGGTGGACTGATTTCCACGGGACTTTCACTGGCAGATAGCTGGTGTTATAAGTAATAAAGGATTTAGAGTTGCGCAAAATATATATAAATATGTACACGCGAGAACTGCTAGTATTTATATAAAATACTATCTATTTATTTGACGACCGCTTCCATCAGTTTATTTTCTTTTTGAAAGTTGCTTGAAAACGTAACTGTGCCAGAGTTTGTAAAATTTAACTTTAAAACTTAACTAAGTTTATTTTATTTAGTTTCGTTTAGTTAAATTTAAGTTAGAAAAATATATAATATATGTTATCTTTTTTCATTTGATTATACTATTTATAACCATTCGTAGACATTATGATACTGTACATGTAGAATTTCTTTAAAAAAAAATTCTGTCGAATTGAGAACCTCCATTTTGAAGTCAGTTAAAAAATGATTTTTGTTATACACATTAAAAAGAGTTACATTATTTTGTACATAGTGATGTGGACAAATTTTTCTACTGCATATTCCAAACTCGATAATAACGATTTTTAAGTGTGTGTGAGCATTAAAAGTCTTTCGTCTATAATTAAATTTGCAATAAATAACTTGAAAATTATTGAAATTCAAGTTTAAACTTATAGTAATGAACATTTGTCATTTAAAGATGATATTTATATGCATTAAATTCGCCACTCAAATTCTTTGTAATATTAATAATCATTTCTAATGTATAATTATTTATTTAACGTGGGTAATATACATTCTGTCAAAAAAGTATCGGGAATTGATAATCTAATTCCAAATTCAATTCAAATACTTCTTTTTTGTGGTTAAGTTGGTTCAACTGTTTTCTATATTGTATTTGTTGGAAGATTTGCCTCGCTCTGGTCGACCATAAACGTCTTCAACTGAAGTTAACATCGCTAAAGTGAAGGAAATTGTGACTGAAATCCTCATTCAAGTTTGAGAGAGATAGCCGCTGAACTTCTGTGTCTTAAGAATCGATTCGTACCATTTTAAACGATCGCTTAGGCATGAAACACGTTGCCGCTCGACTAGTCCCGAAAGATCTGAATTTTCTTCAAAAACTCACTCGCGTAAAAGTCGCTGAAGACATGCTAGAACGAGTCAATTCCGAGTGGCGTTTGAGAGAGCAAATTCGTCGAAAATGGTCAAATTTGTGGAAAGAAAATTCTTGGATTACACCACGACAACGCGCTATCGCACAAGGCCATCAATTTGATTTTTTTACCAAAAACTTAACAAATACCATCAAACAACCACCGTATTCCCCGGATATGGCTCCGGCCGACTTTTTTCTCTTTCCAAAACTCAAATAACCACTTCGAGGTACCCATTTTCAGTCGATAGAAGATTTCAAAGAGAATTCGCGGCGAGAACTGAAGTCGATTCCGGAAACTTTTGAGAACTGGATTATTCGTTGCCGTAAGTGTATTATTTCTGAAGGGGCCTACTTTGAAGGCGATACAATAAATTTGGAAGAATAGTTAGCATTTTGTTTTTTATTGACCTTCTCCTACGTTCTACCTACTTTCTTGACAGAGTAGTATTTAACTAAAGTCGTTCAGTATTTATAGCTTAAGTTAACTTTTATATTTTTTTCACTTATACTTTTAGCTCGACTCGACGGGGGGGTTGTGCCCCTAGATTATATATTATCTTATCCAAAATCTAAGAGTTATAGAGAAGTCGACAACTAATATGAATAACTTCATTTAGAACTGGCCTGAAACCGAACCTTTCTTCGCCGTTTAATGTTAAATCGCCTTCTGTGTTATTGGTAAATAATTACACAACTAATCACCACACTACTTACCAGATCAATAGTCTTAGCATAGGTCTTGGAGTCATTGTCGCACCAAGTCTCGCACCACAACCACTCTTGAGGTAAAGACTTTATTGCTACTTGGTGTATCATGTTGTTTGGCAGATCTTGATCTGGAATAATACGTATAATAAAAATATTTTACTTTACGTATCGTAAACGTATTTTTGAGCATCACTAGAGTTTACTTATCCAAACTCAAATCACTGAATCATGTGGATCAATGTGACGCATGGTTTGTAAACCGGCTACTGTTTTTCAATCGACTAATCATATTATCGTTGAAAGGTATAACAAAACTTGTAAATAACATCTCATTCAAAAATATTTAAACAATGTAAGGATCACCATCCATTGCTTGTTACATAAGTTATATTATTAGTTACGAAAAAGAAGGTCTTGGGGTTATTTCTATTTTGATTGAAAATGCAGCTAAGCTAAAATTTTATGTTTACTACAATACACAAATAACACAGGTTTTCTGGCTGATAACCTGAATCCAAATAGCTGAAAGAGCTTTTTATAACTGTAGACTCCGAACGACTTATGTCAGTATGAAAACCTATTTGTCTTGCTAAGGAAAGAGGCGACTTTAAACTTTATTAGCATAAGCCATTCAAGTCAAGTCACGAAAAGTCGCCTATTCCGTAGCAGGGGCAGGCTTTAGAGACTTGGGACTGTGTTATAGTCAATTAATGGCAAAAAAAGTACATATTAAACAGATCATTAATAAGGTGACTATTCTAACCTAGTTCTTACCCAAATTAGATAAACTGTTCGGATCCTGGCTGAGGGCTTGGTATTGTCCTCGCAAGCGGTCTCCAGCGGCGATACGGCGGAAACGCTTCAAGTCCACTACGTACAACGCGCTGATGTGATAGCTGCGACCTTGTAAGTGATTACGCCAGTAGCCTTGCTTCCAGAATCTAAAACCATTGGACAGTATTGCGATTAAATAGTTAAAAATATTCCACACACTTACTTTAACAAATCTGTCTCTGTAAATTTAAAATGAAAAAGTAATTAAGTACTGTAAAGTAAAGTTATGAGACTTTGAAGTTGCGCTTGCAAGAATAATTATGTTACCGCGGCGCTCCATCGTATGACGTCATTTGACCTAGACGACGCAGCACGTATTCGCTGAATACGTACGAATGTACTGTTGTTTAGTTGCTTGCGCCGTTCGATTTGTATTTTGTTTATTACCCGATGGCAGAAGTTAAAAAAAATGCCTACATATATTGTATTGTTCCTATGTGTCAAAGCACAACAGTTAAAAATCCCAATAAAATAATATAACAACAAGGAAGAAGTGGTGCAAACTAAGGAGGCGTGCTTTAATTGGCCCTAAAAGCACTAAACATGTGTGTGAAGATCATTTAGATGTAAGTAACTATTAATAATAGTTGCCTATTTCTGATTGATATACCTATTGAGTCGTAAGTAGGTTCTGAATAACTTATTCAGTAAAAATAACTATATATTTTATGTAAATGTATTTGTTATTTACTTTATATATGTAGGTACTGTAAAAATCAAATTTATTTACAGGTTGAAAATAACACAGAAAATGTAGTCAAACATCGACTAGTTGGGGGAACATTAGTTAAAAGCCAACAGACATGACAGACTACACTTTCCACCATTCCTTTGTTTTCATCACAAACCAACGTGCCGTGATAAGGCTTACTTTTCACTTTTTTTGCTTTTTAGTTATTTTCGTCAGTTTAATTTTTGTTAAAAAGATTTTTATTTTATGATTTTTTTCCATCATGAGCTCAGCTTTCATAATGTGATAATTCCTAAACGCAAATACCTGATTAAGTTATGAAAAGTAAACAGAAACACTCTTCGTTCCTACAATTTTCGAGGGTTTCTCTCAATTTTATGAGGATCTCATCATCAGATCCCGACTTCCTTGACATGGGACCATCCTTGAGGTATATCCTATCTAACAAAAAAGAATAATCAAAATCGGTTCATAAATAACGGAGAGAGGGCTGAACATACATAAAAAATATATATATATATATATATATATAATATTCGTTTGGTATTCGGTATTCGGCGTATTCGGCATCTTTTCCACTATTTGTATTCGGCCGAATTATTCGGTTTTGTTGCCGAATATAATTCGGTTCAAGCTTTCTATTTTCTTTGCTCATGTAGCCAAGGTGAAGGACTAAAAGACAAGACTTCCTACCTCAAAACAATGGTACCAATTCTGTTATTTCACTCTCTAAATTTAAATTGACTAAATTTTCTTCATATAAGATGTACCTTGTACACTTCGAAACAAGGTCTTATTTCAAATTTAAACAAGTAGGTAACATATGTCGCTATCGAAATAAGCAATTTATTTGTCGACTAATATCTGACACGCTTAAATAAACTTTAATGCCACGTAGCGAGAGCCGCTATCCGTTGAATGCCATCTCTTTTGCTCTGTGTTTTTAGTAAGCGTCTTCGTAGGTGTCGATTAAAATAACGTCATCTTAGTTCGTTTTGAACAAGTTTTTATACGGCAATTATACGGCATTTGAATAAATGGGGACTCTCGCTGCGTGGAAATAACGTTGACAGGTTTTAGTGAAATTTAGTGGCGCTGAAAAATAGATGCCAGTAACAAATAGACCTTGTTACAAAGAAGACAAGGTTGATTTGATGAAGAAATTAAGTCAGGTTTTAGTTTAGTCGAGTGTACAATAGAATCGGGGCCAATATTTATTTTTAAACTTTAAATCAACATTTATACGCAGCAAAACAATGTAAACCAAATAATTCGGCCAAATATTCGGTTCGGTAAAAGTTAAACCGAATAATATTCGGTATTCGGTTATTCGGTGAAACCACTATTCGGCGCATCTCTAATATATATATATATATATATATATATATATATATATATATATATATATATATATATATATATACAGTCGAATTGAGAACCTTCTTTTTTTTCGTCGTTTAAAGAACTACACACTCATAAATAAAAAAGAAACAAACGACTGTACGTAAATAAACAGGAACGAAGCAAAAGCCCTAGCGCGACTCTGAAACTAATACTTGACAGATTCGCGGTGCGGCGATATCGAATAGGTCAAATGACGTCACAGGCGAATCAGAAACCGTACTAAAACTTGATTAGTTTTGATCTATATTTTATTACCATTACGTTGAATATAATATTAACAACATCATGAAACTTCTCCATTATGGCACCCGATACATTATCTGACAGTCATTGTGATGCCTTATTGTGGGTGAATTACATATTTATATCGATACTTTTAAACATACCTGAACCCTTCCATCTCTTTTCTGCTGTCACAGAAAGGCGTGTAACCATAAGGAGCGCCGCCTAGATCCAAATCTACCAACTCCTTCAAGTCAGCGCGGACAATCTGCAAGATAATATTAGATGACGAACAGCAAAAGATAAACAGAAATTAATAAGGACCTGTTTATGTAAGATAGTTATGTATAGCGGCAGTAGCGTAACGGCTAAGGCGTCCTACTTGCGATCAAGTGGTTATGGGTTCGAACCCCACCCAGTTGTACTACCGACGTGAACCCACTCATAACACAAGCCTTTTTAGCAGCTATGCTCGAGATACAAGAATACTAATAATCCGTATTACTAGTACTTATTCTTCTCTATCTACGAGGGGCCGTTTTTAAGTTCGCGGAATGGAGAACAAAATAGTAAATAAAAATGTTTTTTTTTTTTCCAATATATTCACCTGCAACCCTAATACACTTCTCAGATCTATCAATTAGTTTGTTTATACCTTCATAAAAAAATATTGAATCTTTCTCCGAAAAATACGCTGAAATTGCTTCTTTCACTTCTTCATCGCTTTTAAATTTCTTCCCCCGAAGTTCTTTTTTCATTTTGGGGAACAAGTAATAATCGCTGGGCGCTAGGTCTGGACTATAGGGTGGATGATTTATAATATCGAAGCCTACTCTGTGCAGCGCAGCCAACGCAACGCGACTCTTGTGAACCGGCGCATTGTCATGCAGGAGCAACACACCTTTCGTCAATTTTCCTCTTCTTTTCTCTTTGATTGCTTCTTTGAGCTGTACTAATATTGAAGCATAATATTCGCCCGTTATAGAGATACCTTTATCTTTGTAATCGATCAATGATATTCCTTCTGAATCCCAAAAGATCGTCGCCATGAGTTTTCCAGCTGATTGTGTCACCTTAAACTTCTTGGGCTGTGGTGTTCCTTTTTTATGCCACTGCATGGAGTCTTGCTTAGACTCAGGTTCATAATGGTGAACCCAAGTTTCATCCCCAGTGACAATCCGGGCCAATACACCATCTTTATCCTCACTACAGAGATCCAAAAACGCACGTGAACATTCGACGAGCTGTTGTTTTTGCGGCGGCGTGAGCATTCTTGGCACCCATCTTGCACTGACCTTTGTCATGCAAAGATTATCATGCAGGATTTTAAAAATGGTCGTATCGGATACTTCAGACATTTCTGCGATTTGTTTCTTCTTTAGCCGGGCATCTTCCAGTACAATTTTTTCTACTTTTTCAACAAGTTCCGGAGTAGTCACGTCAATAGGCCGACCTGGTCGGGGGTCGTCTTCAATCGACTCTCTGCCTTGTTTAAAAAGTCCATGCCACTTATAAATCATTGTTTTCCCAGGGCAAGATTCCCCGTAAACCAATGACATCTCTTCCATAATGTTCTGAACAGACTTTCCTTGTTTAGTCAGGAACTTTATAACGGCGCGGTGTTTGATTTTCTCCATGTTTTCAGTTTTCTTCCCGATTGAGTTGCTTGATCAGCGATACTTCAAAGACTAATGACCCAATTAAGATAAAAGTTGGTATTTATACTAATATTGAGTCAGGGAACACGTCACGGCTATAAATATCCCCACCACTAACTCCCATCCCCTCCATTCCGTGGACTTAAAAACGCACCCTCGTATATGCTACAAATATTATAAACGTGAAAGTTTGTGAGGACGTATGGATGTTGGTTACTCTTTGACGCAAAAACTACTGAACCGATTGTGATGAAACTTGGTATGTATCTACATACCAAGTTTCATCGCAAAAGTAGCCTATGTGTTAATCCATGTCTCCAGCTATCTAACTGGAGACTTGGATTAACATACAGGCTAGTTTTTATTCCGATATTCCCACGGTACCGGGACTTACACGGGTGCAACCACGGGGCGCAGCTAGTATTATATAAATTTAATGTTCGTTTGTTCAAAATCGCTAATCTCCCTAAAGTTATCTAAGGATCGTTTTGAAAAATTTACACAACGTTGTATTCATATACGCGCATGATTTCGTATTTTATGCGCTGCTTGTAAAAGTACTGTTCCCGTAAAAACTACTTTAACACGAGCGAAGACACAGGCAAAAGTTAATATGTTATAAAACTGGAACTATTATGTTCAGAATCAGTTCTGATAAATACTAGATTAAATCGTAGACACCATACTGACAATAAAGAGTGAGACATTTCATACGTGTAGTGGAAACATTGACAATGCGAACTCAACAAAAATAAATTTAGATTAATTTTAGAGCTGAAAAAAAGAAATTAAACTAAAGGCCGAGTGTGATGTCGGCTAGATGGGCATGGCTCACTCCCGTCCTGATTCAAGCCGGTTCATTCGGTTTAAGATCGCGCGCTTGCCGTATTGTTATATTTTTACAAACAATTACACTTACACAATGGAGCCGATTCTGTGACACCACTCTCTAAACTTTAATCTGACTAAATTTTCTTCATGTAAGATGTAAACCTTGTACACTTTGAAACAAGGTCTTATTTCAAATTTAAACAAGTAGGTAACATATATCGTTTTCAAAATGAGAAATTTATTTGTCGACCATAGTCTGACACGCTTAAATAAACTTTAATGCCACGTCGCGAGAGCCGCTCGTCGTTGAGTGCCATCTCTTTTGCTCTGTGTTTTTAGTATGCGTCTTCGTAGGTGCCAATTAAAATAACGTCATCTTAGTTCGTTTTGAAAAAGTTTTTCTAAACGCTACATTCTTCTTATAAATTATGTTGAGTATAAATACAAATATAAGTTAAAAATACCCCCGACTCAAAAATCCTTTCAAAGATTAAAAATAGGTGATGATCATCGAATGGCTAACAGATTTTCTCCAGTTACAGTTAAAAACACTCGATCAAGTCATCTTCTAAAAAAAAACTAAATCCAAATCGGTAACAGATACACACGTTTCTACTAATAAAACCAACGTTTTCCGTCGGGGGTTAAAAACACCGGAGTTGAATAAATGTTTTTTTTTTTTAATATATGGACTGGTAGAAATATTTATTTGAGCCGTAATTGCTTAGTTGCAACAGTCACTATCTATTTAAGTAAGTAAGCACTACTGTCTACTCTATCGTAACGGCGCAGTTAGTGGACATAAAACCTTCAGGATCCTGCCCAATGTGGGAAAAACTTAATTTACAAATATTGAAAAGGTAGAAGTATTTTACCTGATCAGCGTCCACGAAGATTATCTTCTTCACGTGCAGAGGGAAAAGGACATCCAGGAAAAGGATCTTGTACCCCCAGATTGTTCGCTGACGGTCACGTTGTCGTTGGAGCCAGCGCGGCCATTGGTACTGTACTAGCTCGTACTCGAATCCGTACTCTTGCGCCATATACGGCAAGATATCCTAAAACATATAGTTTACATGCATTTATTCGCACGACTACAGATCACTTTAATACAACAAAACATGTTCTATTTTTTGGCATCTACAGTTGAAATGAGAGAGCAATGCAATCTGGTCGACGTACGGCAGCCGCGCGGCGCTCGCGTAATTTCAGCGCGGTATCGTCATTAATAGGAATTTAAATGTTGTGGCCTAGGAAATAGAATCTACATTCGCCATAAACATAATATAAAATGCAGCAATGTGGACAGCGCGCGGTCGCCGTGTTTCATCTTATGTTTTCATTTCAATTTAACCACATGTTGTAAGTTTTGTAAAGAAAAAAGTTAATAAGATTTGTGTCAAGATCTTTGACGTTTAATATATCGGCGGACATATATGTAGAAAAACTTATTAGATGTTCTTTACATTATTTTATACGTGAATACATTAAGTACGTATTAATTTTAGGAAAAATACGTATTAGATAAGAAATATTTTGAAATATTTCCTAGTCAATTATTTTTTTTGTAAATCTGTATTTAAAGTAGTATGGTCTAGATCTAAGATCAGGAACTTTGTAATACTTCTTGCAATAGTTCTATTCTTCAAGCTTACGACTTACCTTGAGTGAAGGACTGAGGTAGTTCTTGAGAAACCAGAACTTAACGGGCGACTTTGTGTGTTTGAGTACAGACAACATCATAATGCGAAGGAACCTCTCATACAGATGTCCTGAAGCCACTGAGAACACGTTTATAGTTTCATCATGTGTCTCCTGATCTTCGCCACCACCAAACGAACTGTCAAACAAATCAACAAGATCTTTATACTTATTTAATTTTTAATATTTTATCACCACTATAGTTTTAATTGGGTTTCCTCTCTTTTGTCTGTGGTACTGGGGACCTCCGGGTATTGGGGGACATAAACCAACTCTTTAAAAGAAATCGCATAAAGTGAGCGACATGGCCGAGTTTCCGAGATCATTAAGCGTATACAGTTATTGTGTTTACGAATGTGTTTATGAATTATTTTACCTGGCTATCGAGTTCCATATCCCGCCAGAATTCTTGTCTTCATTTTCGACTAGCAGGTCGATATTTTGTTTGTCGGCCTTCTTGCTGACACGTAGTTTGATCACGTGACTTCGGAACGAACTCATCAGTACCTGGATGTCTTCGCTGTCTGCCGGAGTATCAGTATTTTCGTGACTGCATATTTAGAAAAGATTTTGAATTAGTAATAATTAGTATTAGAGCAAGAAACGATTTAAAAAAGCACATTTTAATTTATTATCCTGTACTGAACACTCAGATTATTAAGCTAGAACAACGTACACATTGTGTGTCGATATTTCTCACGAGAGTCACACTTCTCGTTGTCGTAAATATTACAATTCAGTAGCAGAGTGTACAAGGAAGTACCTAAACCTTAAAAGTCATTGTATTATAAGTAATAAGGTAAGTTTTTTTTAATACCTTTTAATCGTAAAACTGGCCGATGATATTGATGGTACTAAATAAATTTAATAAATATCTATAATAACTAACTATAATAAATATGACAACTAACTATACTCCATCTAATCTAAAAAGTACCGTTTGACGTTTCATACTTTTCAAGCCGAAACAAATTTGTATAGGCGTAACTCACACAATTTCAATAACCTTTCCCGTAAAACCATGGAATTATGAAGCAATTTTTAATTTATCACAAGATGTACAATTCGTAATTACTCAATTCAAATTTAAACCTTTTAAACAAAGCAAAATAACTAAAATAGAGAATAGATAGCTTTTTTTAGACTTCGTTTCAAAGTCACGTAGTTAGGTCCTTTACCGCAGTGTTGCGACTCTTCAAATTAACTTGTATATGAAAAATCGTTAAAATGTATGAATAATCGAACTTATTAATAACGAGTAATCCAAGCATCTTTTAGTATTTAATAATACTTAAATTTCAGCTGACATCTAACTATCAACAAAAACGCATAATTAAAATTAAAAGTATGTAAGTTATTGTAATTTTAAATAAATCTTTGTTGGCAAAATCGCTCGTGTCCAAGTCTCTACAAAAAAAAACACTTTTTTAAATCTGGTAACACTATCAACTATAATCTATGCAGTCTCTTGCCATCCTGGAAGCTGACTGCTTTTACTGGGCTGTCTTAAGTTGACGGGGAGAAGTCGCTTTTTTTACGTTTTTTTTTTTGCTATTTCAACTGATCGTTAACTGTTCGTCATTGTTCGATCAAACATTTTTGTTTTTAGTAAAGAAAAAAATTATCCTCAAGTTGGCGGGAAGAAGTCGTTTTTTACATTTTGTTTTTTGCTGTTTCAACTGTTACTGTTCGTCATTGTTCGATCAATTTTTTTTTTGTTCAATCTTAGTTTTTTTTTAAAGAAAATAATAAAATACTCTCAAGTTGGCGAAGTCGTTTTTTTAATAATTTTCTTTGCAAATTTTTTATTATTTTCTATTATTTACAGCCACTAAATTGACGTCACACATTTGCTATTTCTACTGTACGTTAACTGTTAGTCATTGTTCCACCAAATTTCTTTTTTGTTCGATCTTAATTTTTTTTTAAATGAAATTAAAATTTACCCTCAACTTGGCGGAGAGAAGTCATTTTTAATTTATTTTTTTGCTATTTCAACTTTTCGTTAACTGTTCTTCATTGTTCTATCTTAGTTTTAAAAGATAAAATAAAAAATTACCCTCAAGTTGGCGGGGAGATGTAGTTTTTTTAGTTTTTTTTTTACTATTTCAACTGTTCGTTAACTGTTCTTCATAAGTTATATTTTAGGCATGCGACTGAATTACTAAGTGAGACATTACAGAAATGGCTAGATTTAGGTTAGGTTAGAACTGTGAATATAACGCATGAGCCGAGCGAGCGAAGGTGAGTGCCAGAATTGAATTTTATGACAAACGAAGTACTTGGTCAAACCGCCAACTTGAGGGCAATTTTTTTTTTACTAAAAACGAGCAAAACAAAATTTTTATTGAACAATGAGGAACAGTTAACGAACTATTGAAATAGCAAAAAAAAAGGAAAAGAACGACTTCCCCCCGCCAACTTGATGGTAATTTTTATTTAAAAAAAACTAAGATCTAACAAAAAAAATTGATCGAACAATGAAGAACAGTTAACGCACAGCTAAAATAGCAAAAAGAAATAAAAAAAAAACGACTTCGCCCCGCCAACTTAAGACAGCCCTTTTACTGTAACACATAAATCTTTAAAAGTGTAATCGATTAGTAAATACAAAGAAATGATATCGATATATCTTAAGAATCGGATATTGCAGAAATCGATTTCTTTGACCCCATGCCTATTCATCAATCTGTCAGAACTGTCAAACAGTACTTCTTAGATTAGATGGACTATAATACTAAAAATAATAAATAACAATAATAGTATTAAAATAAGGCTGCTAGACCCGACTCAATAATGGTAGTTTTAGTGTCATTAATATTCATGCATTTTTTTATGTTTCAGTATTTGTAGTAACAAGGGGACTTACTTTTTGGGAAAGTTTTATTTGAGCACTTTTTACTATATTTCTTTAAGTAATAATAAAGTAGTAATAATGCAGAAAAATCTCTAACAAAAAAAAAAAAAAATGAGTTCAGAGCGTTCAAAAGTAAAAGAGGTAAATAATAAAAATAAGTAAAACAAATGTAACAAACCCGACAATCTCGTAGATTTCATCCGATCTTCCAGGCCGGAGCCTTAATATCCACGCTCCGGGATTAGCCTTCAGCTGGAAGTAACCGAGGTTGGCCATAACTATGGTGTCCTTGAGTTCTGGTTTGTCTCTAGTGCCCAGCACCAGCTGGAGACCACGTGGCGGAGTACCTAGGGTCGTGTCCCAGGCGTGACCTTCCAGTAGTAAGTATTCTAATTCGAATTCACTGTAAAAATAACATTTGCTTTAGATATTTGTAAAAAAAATGACAATCTAAATATTTTCCCGAGAATAGATCAATCAATGACAATAAAATCAATTATTTATACATGAATATATCGCCGGCGTTCGGTACTCACCTGTGCACAAGTGTATCCACATCGGCAAGTCGAATGTTGTCAAGGTCATAAACGGATCTGACGCACTCGACGAGCCAGTTGGGCGGCGTCCTCAGCTCCATGGACAAGAGAGGCGCGTGTGGCAGGCGAGAGAAGCGCGCTAGGGCGCCGCCGGAGAGCGCCCCCGATGATGTGAACTGCAGCTCTGGCTCTAACACGTAGCGGTAGAAACTGACGACAAGCACAGGGTAGCTCATAATAGGATTTCGTTTAACATTTAACTTATTTATAAGATACATTCATTTAATTTGCTTTTTTTTTTTTTTTTTTTTCTGTAACATTAGTAATAAATGTTCATAAATTAAATAAAACTGATAAAAAAGTCAATGAATAGTTTCAATCTACGGTTGATGCAAAATAAAAATATTTAAGAGGGCAAATCTAATTAAAAAAAGATCACAATGTCAATGGAGACAATAAGTCCAGAGATGTTGAGCTTTGTTTACGAGCAGTTAGCAATTTATTCATGTTAATGTATTTGCACACTTTAAAGTCAAGTCTGATGTCTTTATTTATGTACTTGAGATCACAATTAATTGGTATTTTAAAAAAATTGCAGTTTTTCTGTGCTTAGCGGTAAAAATAATAATGATTTTTCTTTTGTTAGGAACTACCATTAATTTAACAATGGTTTTAGTTACATTAATTTAATACAACAATTAATTTTTATATGAATAAATACAAATAGTTTTATGAAGGCATACCTCTTAAGCGGCATATCAGAGTTCTTGTCTTGTGGGTTAACGAACAGTTTGATACGGCAGTTGATGACGCGACGTAAAACCAGAAGTAGCGGCGCCAGCCGCTGGGCCGCCGTCGATGCGGGGTCCAACACAGCTATTATCTGTTGTTAAAAACTTACATCAGTTACAACTGGTGGCAGCCATTTTAACTTTGCCTCGTAATGAGCCAACAGTGATGCTGAAATGGATAATACAACAGTAACTTTCAAAATTTACGATTGATACAGATGATTAACACACTGCCTAGCCCAGTATTGTAGTCTTGTGTCTTCAGTGATATGAAGAAAGAAGTGAGTACAATTGATATTAGGCATTAATTAGACTTAATCAAGTTCACACAATCGAGTGCACACACGGGACAAAATTTTTGTGTGATTCACAAAATATAGTAGTCTGTGTTATTGGTGTCCATTGTTTGAATGTTTGTAAACTCCATTATTCCTAATGCAGTCGTCTTTAAAAAAATGTGCAGCTAATGTAAGTAGTACGAATTCATCATTTTCTTAATGACAAAGACATTTAATAACTACTTTTGTACTTCAATGCAACTACCACGTACCTAATAAAGTAGCAAAATTTATAGAAATCATTTTAAATTTTATAATGTAACAAATTTTTGACATGCACGTTATTTACTATTTTGTGTATGTTTCAATGAAATTTATTAATGACAATATTTTAAGTAAAGAATAATATTTCTACGCCGATTAAAGGTAGAATATGTAAACACAACTTTGGAGTATAACACCCTAAATGTACCATATTCTAAGAAATAAATATATTATTATTATTATTCCGTACCTCAATGGCAGCCTCGTCGTCGCGCAAGGGCGGCAGCTCGACGAGCGAGTGGTCGGTGCGCAGCCCCGGCGGCAGCGCGCTGCGCACGCGCGGGCTGCGGGCCGCCACTACTGACACTACTTTCAGCCGCTCTTCTACAGTTAGCTCCTTTGTATCGTAATCTAGTAACATACGGTTTTATCGTGTTTTAATATCGATAAAAAGAAAATAAACTTTTGTGTACCACTAATGAGGCAAACGCATATGGAGTGACGCAACCTTAGCATAAAATTGTCTGAGCGAGTGAATGTTAAATCACTTTCTTAAATCGATTTTATGCATTAAGGTTTTTCTTATTGTTTGCTAATTAACGCCGACGTTGCTAATTTTATGACAAAAGAGCAATATAAACTTACCATCGTCGTCATCAAAAATATCGTTCAAATCCACTGATTTTTTCTTATCCAAGACTTCAGAGAGTTTATCTACGTAAAGTTGATTGGTGAACCTAAAACCAAAAAAAAAATATTTACCATCAAAATAAAATAATGCCTCAATTTTTTACTATTTTTTATTTCCTACATAGTCGAGCACTGTAACATCGCCAGGCTTTACGCCTCTTCTTTGGCTTGGGTTCGGCCAGACCTCTTCACGGCGCAATAACATTTCTACGTTTTTGTTTCATTTTCGAAGTGAAAGGATTTACGCTACGTATTGAACTACTCTGTTATTGTTTCCGCGAAACCCATACGTTAGAGTGGAAGCAATGGAGCGCATACTTTGCCTTCTTAAACCTTGTTCCAAACTTTTTGACGTGAATACGTTTTTAAAATTACTTCCATAATGGGAGGTAATTAAAAAACGAATGTTGTAGCTACATATCTATCATCTCCATCAAAGAATTCGTAATGGGACTGCAACGCATCGCGCGCGGTGGAAGGGGAAGCGCCGGATGCGCATTTTGAGGTCATTTTGCTGCGTTTCGCGATTTCCATTTAGTACTTTTTACTCGGGGAAGCTACGACGTTCGTTTAAGTTCCAATCGTGAGCTCTTGTCAAAATCTATAGATTGCATATATAAAACATTAGTGTAAAATAGTTTCACGTATTACACACGGTCGTGTCCAGTGTCCATGACACAGCCACACCCTATTTGTTTTTTACATTGCAGTGAAATAATCATACCTTTCAAGTAATGTAAAGTCTTCGAGCGTGAAGGTCTCGTTGTCGTTGAAGGGCCCGATGAGCCGCGCGTTGTGCACCAGAGCGCGAGCGCCCGCGCGCAGGCGCAGCGAGCGCGCGCACAGCACGCGCGACGCCTTCAGCACCCACTCGTGCTTGTTCAGGGCCGCCACCAGTTCCGGCTGCGCACCACAACACACTCGTACCAAACATCAACAAACTTTAACATATGCTACTACCTACGTAAGGGAGCCTATAACAAGAGACGACAAAAAGCCTGCTATGTGTAAAGTCATTATTAGTCTCAGACGCAACAAAAATAAATTTCACCACTACAGAACTCAAACAGTAAATTTAAAATTGAAGTCACCCCCGACTCGAAAATTCCTCCAATGATTAGAAAGGAGCTAATGATCTACGTACGGCTAAACAGATTTTCTTGAATTATATCTAAGAACACTCTCGGTCAAGTCACCTTTAAAAAAAACGCATTTTAATCGACCCATTCGTTTAGGAGCTACGATGCCACAGACAGACACAGACACGTCAAACTTATAACACCCATGTTTTTGCGTCGGGGGTTAAAACTAAACTTCACTGAATGCCCCTTTACACAGCGCACTAGAAATTTATAATTTCGCCATTTATTCCACGTCGTAAATAGTAAATAATGCAGTAATATGTAGGCAGGGGTAGATAAATGCACCCTGTATTCTAATGACAAAACCGAGATATTGACTATTAAAATACATTCTGAAAGAGTTAGACACAAATGAAAGTAGTATTATCATATTACTTTATAGCACTATTCAATATTTTAATAACCCTGGTCACTGTAATTATTCATTAAAATTCAATTTGTATCTTAATCCATAAAATCTTGATCTACATTCTTGAACTTACCAATATATCACAGGTCTGTTTCTCATGACAACCTTCATCTTCAAGCAATCTGACCACATATGTAGTCGCTTTTGGAGCTTCAAGAGTCGTGAGTGCGGCTAACACAACTTTGTTCAGTGATTGGTCGACGGTCGATGTCCTATCTACGTTTGGTATGAAGGCCACACGAACTCCACCAGATTCACGCTGTTAAGTCAACATTAAAATATACTTTAGAAACTTAACTTTGAAAAAACAATATTAGGTGAATCTGTATTATTTCAAGCTTCACATATGTATTTATTGAATAATAAAACTATCATTTGAGCTTAGTAAAATCTTTAACATTGCAATAGTTTCATTTTTTCTATTTCATATTCATATCTATTTAAGATTGTACGTTCAAAGTTAAGCATGATATCGATATTACAGCTAAATAAGAAGTTATTTAAAAATTGTTATAAGTACTACTTTTAGCATATATTTACAACTTCAGATTTTTTTTAATACAATAATTATGATAAAATTTAGAAAATTTTTAACGAGAACCTTCCAAACCTTTATGAAAATTGTTATAAAAATATAAAAACATTGCAGAGAGGGTCTCTGCAATGTTTTTATTTTACTAAATATTGTATTTTTCACAATAAGTAGAAATTGAAATAACGTGAAAGGGAACGTATTTTAATACACCAATCAGCGTCAAGTGACACGAGTGACGTCTCGTTCGTGTTGTGTTAACTTATTTGAAGCTATACTTGTGAAACTAAACATAATTTTTTTAGGAATATTAATTGCATGGTTCATGAAAGCAGCCTTCAGTAATCTGTCAAAAGTTAATGTCTGACTTATTGTCGAATGTGCAGTTTTCAAGTATAGAAATTAAAGGGACTAAACTACTACGGTATGTATAAATCACAGTTTAAACATTGTATTTCATACGGCCTCTTTTAGACAGCAGTTATTTTAGCTCAACAAGGAAATCTTATGAGGATTGTGAAACAGAGATTAGCGAGTATTTTCGATAAGACCAACAATCTACCAGTACTCATAAACTTTGTTCAAGCTAGTTTGATAGTTTAGTACACCAGATAAATTGGATAATTGAATTCTCCACAGTCATTTCATGAGATAATTTTCTCTACCACTGATTATATTAACACTATTTTTCCACCGTAAATCATCAAACTGATTCAACCGTTGTGATGGTTTCCGTTGAGGTAACAAGTAAGTTTCTAGCTTAATACCATATACTTATCGCATACATATGATATATTATATGTTGTGTCTACTTGATGTTGATAGATGGTCAGGATGTTCCTTTGGAAATAGTTTAAAGTGCCTTATGTACCTACTTATACAAAAAAATATCTCTCAAGTCGGCACTAACAATCTTACTAATATTATAAAGGTGAAAGTTTGTGAATATGGATGGATGGATGGATGTTTGTTACTCTTTCACGCAAAAACTACTGAACCGATTGCGATGAAACTTGGTATGCTGCTGCTGGAGCTGGAGATCTGGATTAACACATAGGCGACTTTTTATCCCGATATTCCCACGGGATCGGGACTTACGCGGGTGAAACCGCGGGGCGCAGCTAGTGTAAAATAAAAGTAGTCATGAACACTGACAGGCACGAGTGACGTAGTCGGAGTGTTTTAATTTTTTAATATACTTATGGCTTATTCTACATAAAATACTTTAAAATAAAAGCAAAAATAAAAATATCACATGTTTTCACGATTTTTAAGCTTTATAATATTAGGTATACACAAAACGAAAATATTGCTTATATTTGATGTTATTAACAAAAAAGGATATATTTACCATGAATGTCAAAGCATCTCTTAGAAGATCCCTAGACTCCTTATTATTTAAATCGCCAGCTATCCATATTGTTTGAGTAATCTTTTCCGTTTTACCAGATTTGACGAAATACTTGAGCAGGGGTAAAGCAGTTGCAATCGCATCCCGACCTAGGGATTGATAAAATATAAAGCTAACAAAACTCTACAAGCTCAAATCCTTTTTTTTATTCTTTAATTCTCACATAATACCAAAATGATTATATATCACAAATAATTATTAAAGATATGCGGTTTCACTCACGTCGGCATTTCGGGGATGTCCGTTATGTTTAGGACCCGACGGGGGCCCTTTATCAAAGGGTAACGCGTCCTTCTGTGTGGATGCCAGGCGCCAGACTGATAAAGGTCGGGTCCGAAATTAGTCGGCCATCCCCGAAATACAAAAGGGAGTAAATCCGCATATCTTTAATAAATATGAAAACCACTCGCGAAAGTTTTCATTCTAATATGTCAAACATTTTTTTACCTTCGCCGGTCCCAATTAATATTGTCGGTTCTACATATCTAGGGATTTCGACCACATTGCAAAATTGTTTTCACTTTTATTGTTTAACAGTAAGAAAGATTACAGTTCAAATATTGACAGTTCTTACTACTTGAAGGTCGCAAGAACGAAGTTAATTAAACTTTAAAACGCTCTACTGGTAAGCTGTGCAACCGTTGTTAATAGGGGGCCAGCGAGTTGTGCGTAACTAATAAGTACCTGTCAAATGCAGAAGATGTTGAATCTTGTCCTCAGTGAAAAACTCACTAGATGACGCTATTCCCGACAAATCCAAGTACTGCGATGGTTCCGAAGCCAAAACTCGACGATTCAATCTGTTTCATCATAACAAATATCGTAAAGGAGTAAATTATGAAATAAATTTTCAGTTTTATATGATTTGGACTTCATATAAAACTTAAAATTTAAGTATAGTGCTCATGAACGCCATTTCATTCTAGGGGATACTTGTTGGGTCTGGTAGGGAGAATAGTGTCAGAAAATCATTTGTAACCTCGATTTTCTTTTTATGCAACTAGTTAGCAGTCAAGCCCTTGCACCACCGATCGTATTGTTTCTGCGTTGCTAATGCTTATGGGAATTGATGTCTGCTCATAATTAAAGTACCTGGGAGACCGAGCTTTGCTCGATTGATTCAGATTATATATATACATATATGGATGGCTCGTTTAAAGATATTAGATAGATATTGGAGCTATGTTTTAGTTGGGGCCTGGCAGCTGCCACCGCTCTTTCTTTCCGCTTTCACGTTTATAAGAAATAGATAAAAGTAACAGTAAAGGAAAATGGGTAAAAAGAGCGTGTTAGAACTGGTGTTCAAAACAGATACATATTTGTTCGAATTGGAAGCACTCGACTGGGGAAGTAGTTAAAATTGCCTTGCCAATTTCGATAGTGTATGAAAATAAATTATCGTCTAATCACACTCATATCACTACATATTATAAAACAAAGTCCCCCGCCGCGTCTGCGTGTCTATTCGAGATAAACTCAAAAACTACTAAACGGATTTTCATGCGGTTTTCACCAATAGATAGAGCGATTCATGAGGTAGGTTTAGGTATATAACTTGTAAGGTTTTTTGTAAATTGGTTGAAATATGATGATGATTGTTGAAGATGTCTCTTCTACCCGTGCGAAGCCGGGCGGGTTGCTAGTAATTACATAAGTTACAAAATGTTGAAAAGCATTTTTCCTTTTAAGCACGAAACAAAACTGCTGTCCGTAGTATTGACGTAGTATTTTTTGCTATTCAGTAGGGTCGCCACAGATACACTGGTGAGGAGGGAAGGGTTAGGTTAGCCATGGGGGTAGTAACGCGCAAGCATCCGAACGCGAGCACCGCTAACCGTTTGCTAGTGTGTGCTAGCGGTAGTGAGTGTTTGTTTTCCAACTTAATGATATACAAATCAGCAGAGGCTACAAATACTAACAAAAAACAGACAATACACACTAACCTAGGCATGATATGCGACTGTTTCATGAGATAGTCAACAGCATCATCTGAGTCAGAAAGTTCTCCTCTAAACACGGCGCGCTGCAAGCGGCCCGTGTGACGTGACAATGACGTCACGAGCGCCTCTTCTAATAGCTCCACCGATGACGTTACTGGTGTTGCACCCTCCTCTACAAGCGGCACACCGTTTACCAACACCTGGAGTTTATTAAAAAGGCTTAATAAAAGTAACGTAGTCAATCCTAACTTAATAACTAACATTATAAATGCGTAGGTATATACTAATATTATAAATGCGTACCACTACATGTTTAAAACAAAGGCCTCCGCTGCGTCTGTCTGTTAGCGATATTTTCATACGGTTTTTACCAATAGATGTAGTGATTCTTAAGGAAGGTTAGGTGTATAATTCAATAAGGTTTAGTGTAAAATGGCTGAAATATGACGATGATTGTTGAAGATGTCGGAAAAAAAAACAATATATTATGCTTTGGTACCCGTGCGAAGCCGAGGCGAGTTGCTAGTATAATAATATTATAATGCGTGCATATCGACACATTATTAATAAACCAAATCCCATCCGCCTGGTGCCAGGTGCCTGAGCCGTTGAGTGTTGGTTGCCCAGCGTAAGTACCGGACTACCGCTACAAGTGAGCCAGGCCTTCACACCGGTAATCGATTATCATCATGCGGGCCGAGTTGTATAGAATACACTGCACTAGATTTATCGCCTTGACTAGGCACCTCAGCAACTCGGAGAGCTCAAATTCAAAACGAGTTTCTTTAAGGTCAAAAGACTTGGATATATATTCCAATTCAGCCTTTGCTAAAACATTTATACTACATATTTGTTCAGTAATTTTACTCTTTTGATTTTCTTAATTCAAACATTCCAATAAAAACAAACGACATGGCAGTGACGTGAGTGACGTCATACATGAAATGAAAGGGATAGATAAAATAGTAGAAAAGGTGAATTAGAGTAATAATTTCTCATTCCAATAACGTTGAACCTTAGTAGCAGGACTTAAGTACGGCCCATTCTAAGTATAATAGCTATAAATTTAAAATACCCCCGATTCGAAAATCCCTTTAACGATTACAAAAGAGCTGATGATCTTCGAACGGCTGAACAGATTTTCTTGAATTATATCTAAGAATACTCGATCAAGTCACCTTTCAAACAAAAAACCGCAGTCAAATCGGTTCATCAGTTTGAGAGCTATGATGCCACAGACAGACACACACACACAGACAGACACACACACACAGACGCGTCAAACTTACAACACCCCGTCGTTTTTGCGTCGGATGTTAAAAATGAACACTTTGACAGATAAAATAATTTTGAAAACTTGCTAGCTTACATAATATTGACCACTATGAATGGTTACAACAATTTGACTGTATTTGACATAATTTTGACTACTTTACGGCTTACTTTTATGAGCATCTGTTGTATATGTGTACATATGTGTATGTGTGTGGCTGCGCCCACCGCGCTCAGTCGGACAATAAATCAGTGTGCATCTACCAAGCATTCATTTCACTCGCTCCCCAGCTGTCATACAGAACATTATATAAATATGATTATGATGCTGATTATACGTTACATGTTTCATTTGTGCTAACACTGAGAACTACAAACCTGGGGATACTTGTTGGTACCGATCTTTACAATAAATTCTGCCGACAATTGTTTTCCAAAGTTATATTCAGAGTCTTCTGATACAATGTCATCCAAATTAGAGTTGAAACTTGTGTATTTGTTTAGTTGTTTCTTTACGAGTTCTATGGTTAAGTCTTCGCCTTGAGCTGGATGTAATAGCTGAAAGAAATAAGCGATAATGGTTTACACAATTTTGTTCACTGTAGGTCTAATTAAATTTGAAGAAAATATTCCACCTCTATATGTGGAAAATTAAGGGATGAGCAATACAGTTTATTACAATTTATCTGCATTTAGGCGCATTGAAGTTGGTTATATACTTCTTTTAAACTAATTATTCGTTTACTAACTTTAATTAAAAGCTATATATTTAATCACTGTTGTTTTAGTTATTGTTGTAGTTTTGACATCACCACACGTTACCATAAATTTATTAATATTAAAACAATACTATTACATAATACAAAAATATCATAAGTGGAGACTATCCAGAAGTAATCATATTTTAAGGTAAGTGTGAAAATAAAGTTATTTAGCTACAAATAAATAGCTGTTTTTAAATTTGAAACTGTGTTTTTTTTTTCAATTCTGTTTTTATACGATCTTCACCCAAAACCCATAAATAGCTATTGGTCATCTGTTTTCGTTGAAAATATTACCATTATTATATTATAAGTGATTGCAGTTTTGAAGGGCTCGTGGCTAAGTGGTAACTGAGTAGGTTAGGACATTACAAAGTTTAGTAATACTAGCCAGATCAGTCTAGGATGGGTGACCATTCTTAACACATTGAGACCCCTTCGTGCCTCGGAGAGCACGTTAACCCGTCGGTCCCGGGTGCCATACGAACGTCTGTGGCATTCGTTACGGGTAGTTGGAGCCCTAAAAAGTTCGATAACCTGGTCTAACTACAGAACTTCGATATCTCCTAGTACTTGGGTTGTGGAGGTCTGATGGCAGTCGCTCCACGTAAAATATCAAAGTTCGGCCGTATCGTAGTTCGACTGAAAGCCGACCCCAAATTAGTTGGGAAAAGGCGCAGAAGTTGATGATGATTGCAGTTTTGAAGGTAAACTATTGTTTACCTACTGCTGCATATCTCACAAAAACCGGTTAAGAACAATATTGTAGATGTAGCCTTCTGACTGGATTGCCTGCGAATACCTTCAGTCGAATCGAACACCATGAATGGACATGGTTTGAGTAAACAATACAATAGAGCTGGCTATATTTACATATGTACCTGTGTCAGGAAGTAATAAGCTTCTTTGTTAGAATTCCTCTCCTGTGCGACATAGTTGAAAGCAGACCTCACGGCGGCTTCGAGAGGAGCATTATCTAGACTCGGCGCTATCACAAGACCGACCCGGACCGGCGTAGCGTGTTTCAGTAATGTTTCACCCAGTTTCAATGGCGGTCCCGAGTTGAGATTTGTTGGATCCACTATAATAACCTGTTAAAAGCAAGATACTTTTTCGTACAATACAATATATACACCGTGTAAGTAACGGCGTCACGAGAAACTTACAAAAACGTATTTCTGTGCACAATGCAAGTCAGTTCATCATAAAAATGCAAGATTAAGGATTTACAATCATTAGTTTGATACTACGCCACGTAATGTAAACGTTACAAACTTGAGTATTATTTTAATGCGGTACGGTGAATGACCTTAAAGGTTCGGCGCTATGCCGTCAAGACACCTGATTGCATAAAATGTTTAAATATTGAGTGATTGATTACGTTGTAGTTTTTGGTTGTATGTGGTATTTATTGATGTTTTTTATAAAAGGTAAAATATTCTGTTTACTCATTGTGATATCACTTTAAACCAAAATTTCACTGATTTGTACATGTATATAAAACAAAAATCTATTAATAACCATTCTGTATATAAAACAAAAATCTATCAATAACCATTACTAAAATCTGACAGTGTGTATATTAAAAAAGAAAGTTTAGTGCAGCTGAGACTGAGTGGATTTGTACAAATGTACTTACATAATTGTAAATATTCCTCCTCAAGTTCCTCAACATTCCAGGATATGTGGGTCTCAGCATCTCCATATATGACGCAGGCCAACGACGATATCGCTCATCAGTTTCCAAATCATTGAGCCACGTAATAGCTGTATCGCGGATGTCGAGCCCGTACTCTTCCCATGTATACGATTCACCCAATTCCAAAGACATTAAAGTGTTAATCAACTTTTTGGACAACCCTGTACAGAACAGTTAAAATTAAACTTCACTTATCAGAGAATTTTGTTTTGAGGTTTGACATATACGATACACAAGATGGTCATATTTTAGGAGTGTTGAAAACAAAATGTATTGAATTTTTGTTTCTTCTGAAAATGCTATCCTGGTATAAGTACACATTTCTAAACAACATATTATTATAAATTTTGATGGCAATGGTTTTTGATTTTTTTCATGCATACATATTCGAACAAATTATGACATTCCATCAATGTTTTCATTCTCTATTACAAAAAAATTGCTATATCACTCATTTTTCATGTTTAATTTGTCAGTTTTAATATAAGATTTCTATATCACAAATTTTCCTTAAATTGTTAGCGCTTTACGTCATTCACACCTTTCTTTAATACCTTGTATACAGGCATTACAATACCCAGATTCATCAAATTAATTATCAATGAGGTTTAAATGATATTATTTATGTGTAATGCATGTGTGTAATTGATTTGCACCAAGTTAGAATAAAAGTTCAATACAATTTCAATTTCTTCCGAAACCTGCAACCAGTTATGTAACAATTACTATGGAGAAATACGCACCAAGGACTCATTACACCTTATGGGTCCTAAGCAAGCTATGTTAAAATTCACCCTGTGTGACTCATGATCCGAATTTAATACTGCTCCAGATATACCTATGAAACTATTAAGCGTAATACTATATGTAAATTTTTTGTAGACTCCACTCCCAAGTATGAAACGAGGTTATTTTTTATAATTGAATCCGGGGATTGAAAAATAGATCAACTTTATGAAAACAGTTTGCTCTTAAAGTTAGCATGACCTTTAATAAATTCGACCTTAAAGACAAGTCTTAGTAAAAGTATCACGAACGTTTAAAAAAATTACAAATAGTGAGCATCTTTACACAAAGTAATGGTACCGCGCATTAGACTCATATTAACTATTTAGGAATTCTAGGTTAGAACCACTGTAACTGTAAGACAAGTTAATTTAGTGTCTACCATTCTACTAAACAGACATTAGACATTGCGTTTATGTGGGAGAGCCATGCTTCGGCACGTATGGGCCGGCTCGACTCCGCTCGATATCACGGCCTCACAGAAAACCGGCAGTAAAACAATGCTTGCATTGCATTTCGCCGCGTGAGTGAGCCCTCTCCCTTATTCCCGTCCTTCCCCTCTCCCCCCTCTTCCCACTCTTCTCCTACTCCCACTTTAAAGGGCGGCAACGCCACACTCATAAGTTTTCTAAAATAATTTTTATCTCAACTATCATAACAAATGATATGTTAATAACAATGTACAATAAACAAAGGTTTACTACCAAGCGCATGCAGTGTATTCATAGGTCCAATATCTTCTTTTAAAGCCGTTAGCAATGCGATTACATCGACCTCCTCGGCGTCATACTGCGCTCCTGAGACAAGAAGAAGAGGTTCTGCAGGCCGAAGCCCCAGCGCTGACGACCAGATATCTTGATTGTATAACACTTCTTCACGGAATGCTCGGGGGACATTCACGTGTATGAGTGATTTAGTCTACAACAACAATGTCACGGAATTAAATAAATATTTATACAAGATAATCTTTTAATGATATATATACAAGTGACTACAAGCACACTTTGAACTTCCGCGACTTGTACGTCATATGGTAAGGGTAAGCAAAAGTATTCTACCTTATGAATATAAGTGCGTACAATAATATATCTGATGAACTTAAAACTGTTTTACAGAATGTATACAGAACTCTGTGTAAAATTAAACTTTGGTTAATGGAACAGGATGTCCCGAGCTACTGCTACAGTTTTTAGAAAAGACTTCTCCTTTTTAATTATAGCTCAATACCAATATGTGCCTTGAAGGATATGGTTCCCACCTATGCGACATAAGACCTGCTACCCGCTGCTTATATGCTACAGGTACAGCTATGTCTGCCGGTTAGTAATACTGTTATGCCATTTCTCCAGTAAGTCTAAATAATAAGTCTCATAATTAAATAATTATTCATTGCCTAATTTAATCAGGCCAATATATGAGACGGCTTGGCCTTCCCGGCAACAGGCAGTTTGACTAACAGGTGTGTGACCCTGACCAGCTCGAGCTGCTTACACTGTATCCCTTTCCTTCTATTTCCCTCCCTTCTTAGCCACCTTTTCCCCAAATGATATACTCCAAATTTTTATTATTTTAAATTACCGAAGTGCGCGGTTGACGGCAAAGGCTTGCCTCCTAATAGGTGAGTGGAACAAAATCATAGTTGACAAAATGTGGGGGGTGTATAATGCGCTTCTGTCTACCAATTCGGGGATACACGCGTGAATTTTTGGTGTAGATATGTAAAATCAGGCCCTTCCTTAGAGACTAATCTCTACACTCTAAGAATGAGAGGCCTGATGTTATTAAGTAAAAAATTATTATATTTATTTTATAAAAATTTTTGACTGGCCTGTTTGTCTAGTGATTAGTGACCCTGACTGCGAAGCCAGAGGTCGTGGGTTCGATTCCCAGGATAAATAGTTTTGTGATGAGCACGATAATTTGTTCTGTGTCTGGTTGTAATTTATCTATAATATGTATGTATTTAGAAATTTATAAATATATTTATCAGCAGTCTGGTTACCGTATATGTATATATATAGTACAGGCTCTGCCTAGTTTGGAATCAGACAGCCGTGTGTGAGATATGTGAAGTTATTATTATTATTATACCTGCATAGGGAAGTTTTGGGCAATAGAAGTAAGCACTTTAAGCGCCTCATCACCACCCGCATCATTAGCATCAACGACAGCTACTGCAGCTTGCATACTTAACGCCTGCATTTGCCACACCTTCAGTGGCGCTAATTCCTCATTAGACTCAGATAAATGACGACGGAATTTCTCCAAAGGTGAGCGTAGGGCAGGAAATAAATTCCTGTGAAGATAATACAATGAAGAAAAATTTAGATTGAATCTAATAGGGAGACTTCATGATTGTTTCACATTTTACATAATTATATTATGTTTACATCCTACATAATTATAAGTAAGCTAGTATAACAACTTTTTTAAAGGAAAAATATATCATGAACTTACTTTAGTCTTCCAAAATTGAAACCGTCAATTTGGTTTTGGGGATCATTTTCATCCTCTTCCTCAGATGGAGCACTAGATTCTCCATCTTCAGACTCCTTTGGTGTAGAGTCATCCTGACTTTTATACTCTGTACTTTTTAGTTGTAGTTCTACTCCATAACCTGATAGGCGTACTTTC
The DNA here is from genome assembly GCA_963859945.1 of Euplagia quadripunctaria. Classification (NCBI taxonomy): domain Eukaryota; kingdom Metazoa; phylum Arthropoda; class Insecta; order Lepidoptera; family Erebidae; genus Euplagia; species Euplagia quadripunctaria. The sequence goes on along the minus strand of OY982560.1, from coordinate 16,416,597 downwards.
GGTTTGCCTCGAGGCTACAAGAAACAAAAGAATCCATTTTTACAACACAACAGTTGTTATTTTTATTATCTATTTTTATTTGTTTATACTATTTATAACCATTCATAGACATTGTGACACTGTACATGTAGTATTTCTGTAAAAATAAATATTTTTTTGTTATATACAATAAAAAGAGTTAGTCTATCACTACATATTATAAAACAAAGTCCCCCGCCGCGTCTGTCTGTCTATTCGCGATAAACGGAAAAACTACTGAACGGATTTTCATGCGGCTTTCACTAATAGACAGAGTGATTCATGAGGTAGATTTAGGTGTATAATTTGTACCCGTGCGAAGCCGGGGCGGGTTGCTAGTTGTATATAATTATTATTAGTATTATGTAAGCATTCTAAATCAGTATAAAAAACTTTTCATCTATAGTTATGAAAAGTTTTATTTAATTATATTTGCAAAAAATAACTTCAAAATTATTGAAATTCAGTATAATAACTTCTTAGGGAAGTATATTGTTACTACCATGCAAGGTCTACCTAAGACCTTTGGTGTGGGATGCAACTTGCATCGACACCCTTGCGTCATCACATCTCTGCTCCATCCGCAGTAAGCCTCAAACGGCGTAAATACAATAATCTGTAATTATGTTTTTGAGCCTTTTGCTGTCGAGACGCTAGGGTCATGGGGTCCGAGTGCTCGTTCCGTTTATAAGCGACTGACTAAGGGACTAATCGACACTTTTCGTAACTAGAAGTAGGGCCTTTTTCTTGCAAAGAGAATTAGTATTTCCATTCAACGAGGGAATGCTACCAGTAGGCAACGATGGAGGAATTTTATGACGCATGCATGTAAATAGTAAATATTTTTATTTTGTTTTCACTTTAATTGTATTAATCTTTTATTAGTAATTCTTATGTATATTAAATTAAAAATTAAATATTATTTATTAAACAAGATAAGTATTTTTGGCTAAAATTAACTTTTTACTTTTTTCAAATCAATTAAAACTTCCTCTTATATATTATCGATTGTTATTTTTAATCGAATGGGTATCATTTTTGGTAATCACTAAATGACTGAATTATCAAACTGTTAAAATGAATGATTACTTTATCTGTTTATGTTTTTGTGGCGGTAAGACCCATCATGGAGGATTGGCTGGTGAGGCAGCACGGCAGCCAACGTCTGCGTGCCATCACTGCGGAGGCTGTCGCGAGGATACTGCACTCCACACTCTTGTGGAGTGCAGTATCCTCGCTCAGCGTGGATACAACAGCGCCATGACCTCGCAGCGGCTATCGGTGTGGGAAGCCTCTCACTAGAGACCACGGTTCTGTCCATGGTCCAAAGTGAGAGTGGGAATCCGCCGCTTCTTTTTGTGAGGAAGTGATGTCCGCTAAAGAGGCGGCGGAAAGGGAACGGGAGAGTACTAGTACTCTCCCGTCCCGAAGAAGAGGCACCAGGCGCCGGAGAGCGCATAATGATCTCCGGCCTCCATGAGCGCTGGCCTGGGGGTAACGGGTGAGGCTGCCCGTTACCCTAGCAGAAGCAGGCCTGAGACGGTGGCGCGGCGTGTTCCGCGTGCGCCTCTCTAAATCGGAAGGAGGGCAAGGCCCTCCGCTACCAATGGTGTGGCTGCCTTCTATTTGAGGGCGGCCAAAGTCTGCTAGGGTTCTCGGGGACTTCCTTCCTAGGGTATACCCGAGTCCCTTACACCTCCCGTAACACCGTGTGGTTTTAGTCGGTTCGATTCCGACATACCACTTCACCAATAGCCATGGTGAGGTGATGACCCGTGGGGGTTTCCACACGAAAAAAAAAATCTGTTTATGTTTAAATTGGGTAGATTCCTATGTTCAAAATAAATTATTTGGTGTAAATCAGGCAATGCAGCATCTTAAAATACTCGCGAAATTGTCCTGTAACATTTTATTTAACATTTTTTTTTTTATAATTGTTAAATCAACATCAAAGTGGACGATTTGATAACACTAAGGCGTGACGTCGTGCCTTAGTATTTCATACAAGAATGTACCAAACCTTCCGTTTTGACATTTATTAAAAAGATATTGATTTGACTTGACTGTCATCGACCCCTTTATGAATATGATGTGCCCGTCAGGGTGCAAAACTGCCACTATTCTATTTTTTTAGTATTATACATGTTTGTAAACAATGCATGCAAGAAATGCATAATAAAATTTCATGCATGCGCATAATGAAAACCTGCCACTTATTTGTGTGTATTGATAAACTCACAAACAAATTGTTCATTAAAAACTCTTGTCCAAACTATGAACTTTAGACATGAAATTTACTCAGACTTAGTTCCTATAAAAATCATAGTGTCTTACAAAAAAAAAATAAGTACATTAATTTATTTATCTTTTTTTTTTGGACCATCTTGCCTACCAACACATGACCTCTTACAATACTACCTAGTTTTGTTATGTTCTACAGTGTGAAATGAGCCTTCTGGAATATTAAATTATTCTAAACATTTCTTTATGTAGTCATACATTTAGTATTAATTTGTGTAGTGATTTAAAATACAAAGTCACAAATAGAACAAATGCACTAAATAAACTCACCTTTACATTCCATCTTATTACATAGTTAATAGCTCCCTTGTCTGCATATGCTGACAGTATCTTGTGCTTGCTAGTGAAGTCTTTTGTACCAAGTTCTCCATACAGTATGGCAGTAAGACTCTTGTTGTCACTGCTTGGATATGAGTGGTCAAGGAGATAAGTTTGCAACTTGTGTTCATCCTAAAAATAAATATCAAATACTAACATAATCCTGTTTAAAAATGTATGAGTACTTCAAATAAATACCTTATCAAATTGTAAGATTTCTGCTGCATATTGTTAAGAAAAGCAACAAAGGAATATAAAAACTGTTGTAAAATGCAGTTACCAGGCACATTTTGAACAAAACTTGGCCAACAAGGCAAATTTTGGGCCGCACACAATGTTTGTAAAACTTGCGTGGTTAATGAGGATAAAAAAAGCTACCGTTTGGAATACCAATTGCAGGACATATGAACATTTCAAAATTCAATTTCCAATATAAATAGATTGCCTTTATAGTCCGTGGGCCCTGGAACAATTTTTTTAATTATTACCTACAAGCTAAAACTTAGCTGACCTATTCGTATTACTGAGTCGGACAAGTTTTTGCACGTGCCAAGTCTGAAATAGGCAGCATTTTTACTCCCCAGACCTGTAAACATGTCGATTTAACGATAGTATGTTTTTTTATTACCTACTAAAAAATTTCATTCCAATTACAAGATAATAACGGTAAATTAAAGAAATGATGCTTGTCGGACAAAATGGCAGCCACCGTTTCAGCGTCCGACTCGCGCAACTTGTCGAATTTTCATGGGTAGGTTTTTTTATTACCTACAAGCTAATACTTGGTGAATCATCTCGTTTGTCTATTGTAAGTCGTCAGGTACAAGTGTCCGACAAAAATCATGCATCTTGTACCGAGTCCGACGCGGTGAACATGTCGATTTTTGGGTAGTTACTTTATTTATTACCTCTTGTCCGCCACTTACAGCATATGTGAGAAAATACATTTTATATTGAATAGAAAAAGTGTCCGACAGAAACGAAGCAGCGTATAGCTTGTCCGACAAATTTCAAGTTGAATAATAAATATTCAAAACGAAAAATTCGAAAAATAGTGAAAGTAGTGGATAAGGATTAATTAGCTACATCGTGCTTGTACATTAAATAATATATAAATGTGTCCATCGTCAATTGTAAATTTCATTAACATTAGTCTTTTCTGCGTTAATAAATATTTTGCCTATTTTTTACTAGCGATGTTTCGAAGGACAAAAAAGTAAATCGAGTTAATACGGTTTTATCGCAACTGAAGTGCAATACATTATAAATATAAAAATACCTAAATAAATACCTACAATTATAGTAATCATTTTATAAAAATATGACGATTACGCACGTACAAGGTTATACTGGACTGAGAATAAGATAAAGATGTGATAATCGATAAACGTAAATCGATACCTATCCTTATTAAGATATTTATAAAAGAAGTAAAAGCAATACAGTACCTATATAAAACTTTCAATATTTTTTTATCATTTCATCTTTTTGGTATCATTATGTCAAAGAGAGCAAAAAATACTGTTTTGAACAGTGAATACCGTGAGTTAGTGGTTCGCTTACGGGAATATTTTGAGCGCGAAAACCAAAATGGCATACCGCAGTTACCGTTGTCGCATTGGTAGAGCTACAGTCGTTCGCATCAGTAAAGAAAAATATTGAGAAAGATCAAGCGACGTCGTAGAGGAAGATGCTGACAGGAAATTATCAACGCTAAATAATAAAAAAAAAAGCTTCTCCGGTCACGGATATTGACGATTTCGACGCCGCTGCCATTCGTAATCATATTTATGCATATTATACCCGTGGTGGATTTCCAACCCTTGAAAAACTGAGTGCGTCTCTCAAAGACGCAGATTTGTTCAAAGAAAGCTTGCCAAGTCTGTTTAAAATACTAGAAAAAATAGGATATGGATATAAAAAAATCATAAAAGGAAAATTGTAATGGAGAGAACGGACATTGCTCTTGCCCGTATTGATTTTCTGCGGAAGATTAAAGAGATTACTGACTGGGACAATATAGTTTTTCTCGATGAGACGTGGCTGAATGCAAATCACACACTCTCCAAGTCATGGACAGATGACAAAGCCGAATTCACTGTGGCGCCCTTTTTTATTTATAATCTGTAACCAAGAGTTTATCATCAACATACAAGAATGCTCCAGCGACTCAGACTTAAATGACGATAGTGACGATGACCTTGGATGTACTTCGAATAACAAAAACAGTCAATTAACAGTTTTTGTTTGATTTAAATAAAATCCATTTTGATTTAAATTCAATAAGATTTTCATAGATTGTTTATCAATTATAATCTAAAATTATTATTTAAAAAATAAAGAGTTTAATCGACAAAAATAACGGACTACGTCGTAAGCGTCACAGCACTACTGACAACTGTCACAGATATCAAGCTATATATTAAGGACTGTAGGGACTTACTAGCATTTGAGCGGCAGTTTTGAGTAAGGCAAAGATGCATATTTTTTCGCAATTCAATTATTTTATTTTTATTCTTATACGCTGCACATTTTTCGTCGGACACATACACTACTATATTCTATTCTAAATAACTAAAATTAAAAAAAAATAATTTACTGTAGGTAATAAATAAAGTAACTACCCGAAAATCGACATGTTCACCGCGTCGGACTTGGTACAAGATGCATAATTTTTGTCGGACACTTGTACCTGACGACTTACAGTATACAAACGAGATGATTAACCAAGTATTAGCTTGTAGGTAATAAAAAAACCTACCCATGAAAATTCGACAAGTTGCGCGAGTCGGACGCTGAAACGGTGGCGGCCATTTTGTCCGACAAGCATTATTTCTTCAATTTACCGTTATTATCTGGTAATTAGAATGAAAATTTATTGGTAGGTTATAAAAAAACATACTATCGTTAAATCGACATGTTTGCAGGGCTGGGGAGTAAAAATGCTGCCTATTTCAGACTTGGCATGTGCAAAAACTTGTCCGACTCAGTAATATGAATAGGTCGGCTAAGTTTTAGCTTGTAGGTAATAATTTAAAAAAATGTTCCCGGGCCCACGGACTATTATCTCAAAAAATAGAACAAAAATATTATTTGCCTATGCTGAATATGAAAATAATATTATTTTTGTTAAAATTGACCAAAATAACCTAGACTTAACTAATAAATCCCATGCTGTAGAATCAATGTTCCCCGTTGTTATATTAAAATATCTATATTATTGATGTGATATATATAAAAAAATTATTGGCTGGTTTGGATTTACAACACACTTACCACATCATACTGACTATAAGACTTAAGAATATCTTTCAGGGCATCATTATCACAAATATTTTTTGAAGCAATTGATACAAACGCTTCACAATGGATATCTTTAGCACCATTCTGTGTTGCAATCTGATCAAACATCCTGACTGTAGGCGAGGTGAGGTGCATGGATAGTGCAAGCTTTGCCATCCGCAGCTGAGCTGGGGCCATCAGGGAGCTTGCAACATCAATGCATGCATCATAGACTTGCTTATCAGTTTCTGAAATTATACAGTTTTATCAATGTAATTTATAAATAGAGCAGATAGATTTATAAGATGTTAAATTTGCGAATAATAAATATCAGCTAATAACAACCATTGATTTATTGAACACCAGAGAATTTGGTTTTTGAAGCCAAGTATTACGAATGCAAAATTAAATGAACTTATTTTTACCTGCTGAAATGAAAAATAAATAAATATAATTAAATAAAATTTGTTTTGTATTACTTTAGTGATGGTCTGTGGATTCTTATTAATTCATCTATACCTATCTTTTTCCTAAAACTTGGGCTTCATGTATCACTAATAAAGCATGTGCATGTGAAAACAAAAAGTTTTCACTAAGACCTTAAATTGAACACTGACACAAAGGTTGAAGGATGAAGGTATGTCTTGTTGGACTAAATACAGGTGGTGTATTTGATTGATTGTTGATGATTGGTTAAAAGAAACATCAGGAAACTTATAAAAAGCAGAGTTAATTAATAATTTCTAACTTTTTCTTTCTGTATTGAAGATTATCAGGTTTTTTAAGTGTTTCATAAATATTACTAGCTGCACCCCGCGGTTCCACCCACGTAAGTCCCGATTCCATGTGAATATCGGGATAAAAAATAGCCTATGTGTTAATCCAGGTCTCCAGCTATCTACATACCAAGTTTCATTGCAATTGGTTCAGTAGTTTTTGTGTGAAAGAGTAACAAACATCCATACATCCTCACAAACTTTCATGTTTATAATATAAGTAGGAAAATAAGATTCAACTAAATGTAATGTAATGTTTTCATAGTCACCGTTTCCATAGTCAGGGCACAATAATAGTCCAGTGTAAAAATTTACACATTTTGGCCAAAGTGTATAAACTTTATTTTTGCTAAACAAGGCATTTTAATGCTGAACCCTAGATAACACACTATGCATTTAAAAATATAAGGTAATATATTATATGATATATTATGATATACTATTATTATTAATGAATTACAAATTATGAAAGAGCATTAAATTTAATTACCCAGTGAGTCTAGTCCATACTTCAGCAAATTTATACCGTCCACAAAAGACCAGAATAAATCCGCACTCTCGCCTGCAAGATATTCGGCAAGTTCTAAAACCATCGGCGTAGCTTCCCATTTCGCACTTACAAACGTAGTCACAGACTTTGATTTCTTCTCGTCACGTTTTAAAGTATCGTTAGTAGAAACGAAAGGAATAAAAACGTGAGCTAAAATAACTACGGATATCATAAACCCGGTGGCTTTCATCATGAACAAATTATAGTTCTGAATTGGCACTAGAATTTTAATGTTTAATTAAGTAAAAGTGCCACATTTACACTCTTTATGTATGGTCATACTTATCAAGATTTTTATAAGCGTACTAATAACTTTATAGATTTCGGATATTAAAACTCATCCTCTCACAAGACAACACAGCCACAACCTGCAACAACCACCAATGACAGTTGAACACGGCATAATAGACAGTAATTCTCTATTTCTTAAAATTGCATTGCTCTTATTGGTTCACGTGCTATTAATTAAAGTCTAATACCAATGGCAGATAAAATATGTTTTCATTGCATATTGTTTTCTTCTTCAAATTACACTAGAATAAAAGTAGGTAAAATAAGAAATCGGAGATAAATTAAATATAAATTTTAGACACCATCATTTAAGAGTCGATAGGGGCGGTGGATAAATACTTGAGTTTTTATCCAAAATGGATAAATACTCGTATTTACTAATTTATATCCGATATTTATCCAAATCTTTTTTTTTATATATTATTAAAATATATAGTCGTATTTATAAAAGCAAAAGGATACTCTCTCACTCACTCACTCATCTACTGATTAATCACGAAATCTAGAAAACCGCTTGACGATTTTTGAAGAATATGAAGGTAGGTTGTGAATAAGCGACTTTTATTATACTACGTTTGTGGCAAACAAGCACACGGCCTGCTTGTTGGTAAACCGTTGCCTATGGATGCTTGCAATTCCAGGAGACTCGTGAGGCAGTGGGCATCTTATCAAACAATTTCTCGGAGCACAACCCATTACACAAGCGGTAGAACAAGCACAGGGACCCAAAGTCTCTGCTTAGACTTAAGGGTTCAATGCCGCATGTGAGTTTGGGATCATCGATGATTCTCACAGCACGTCTTGGACCGAGTCAAAAGGCCGAAGCTTGCATCGAGATGCCCCCGCTCAGAGATGACAGCAGTACTCCGTATGGGACGGACTTGTGACTTATATAATAAATCTTTGCAGCGGGGTTAAGTACCGCTTATTTGTTTTGTTTGTCTAGGTGGTGAGCAATTATAGTAATATTTGAAATTTTATTTAGTTATTGTATTACCATAATTGATTTAAAATAAAGAGCACTAATCGGCAGTACTTTGTAGACCATACCTAATATCCTAAACGTGACTTTAAATTTCCTTTCACATGTCCTAATAAATAAGTAATTAGGAGTGAATATTGAACATAATAAAGACCATTTTGTTAAATAATTATAAAGGTAAAACTGTGTTTAAATTTACAATATATACATTTATTGTATGTTTCTTTCGTGCCATAGAAATTGTATTTTAATGAAGTGTAAAGTACCAAAACTTAGCGTATGGATAGTGATTATATAATAGCACTTACATGTGTGAGGGTAATGCTAGTGTTTATATTATATTATTATTCCTCTTTATTCAACTTAAAACTTATAAATTACATTTTTAAATATCTACAAAACAATATATATATTTAAAAATATAAAAAATAGTAGACCACCCACATCGGGTACAGGGACCAAGATACCGGTGGTTAGGGCTCCAAAGATAGGAACCTCCTCACTATACGAGCCGTGTCGAGGAGAACTACCTTCTGCATCAGTCCCTTGATCCAGCCGTCTAACACGAGCCTCTTAAGGTGTTGATCGAGGCTTTTGGCGATCAATCCATGAGCAGATATGACGATCAGAACAATGATCGCCGAATCGACATTCCACATATCGACAATCTCGTAAGACAAATCCAAATATTTGATTTGTTTTTCTTTTTCAACTTTCACGAGGTTCTCGTCATAAGGAACAGCGATATCAACAATCATTGCGCGGCGCTCTGATCGATCTATCACCACTATATCAGATGTCAGGTTTATTAGCAACAATAGTTCTGTCAGTGACGATAGATCGATCCCAATACAATGTGGCACGACCATTTTCGGTTTCACCGAAAAGATCACCAAACCGTAGCCAAGATATAGATGCTTTAAAGTCTATATCAGGCCCATTTAAGGCCCAATAAAAACGACCATGGAGCTCTTTGCCCTTGAATACCTCCCTGCGATCATTAGTACTAAGTATTACAGGCTTGCGCCAGATCTCTTTAGCCAAAGCGAGCGGTGTGAGTCTATTGTCCACTGCGACTACATTACAATGCACTCCCACATCACTATGAAGAAAATATTCTCTATGGTTGTATATCTCACAATTGTGTAAGGTCTTAATGTTTAAAAGTCTACGACCCCCAAATTTTCGTGGGATATACAACCTCATTACCGATGAACGTGGGTGGTGCATTCGAAATGCAGTAAGCAGTGTACGGACTATCCTGTAAAGGGCATTTAGTTCCGTCCGAGTCCATCTAAGTATACCAAAGGAATACATCAGAACCGGCATGACCCAACCGTTGCAGGCGGCAGTGCGTTTTCAGGCGGCCGAAAAAGCGCTCTTGCAGCGCTTGTTTCATGTTAGATTCAGGTATTCCCAATGATTGTGATGTACCTAGATACTTGTAGGTTTCGGTAGCAGACAGAGATCTGAGTTTTGTTGAATCGGAAAGTTCAACTCCTTCAGATTCCACTATCACACCTTTCTTTACATGCATGGCTGCACGTCTGCACACTTGTCCACACCAAACCACCACCTGATAGAGTTACTAAAGTTTTCACTTACCTTCAGTAACGCTATCAATTGCAAATTGGTGGGGGTTAGTAGTTTATTATTATTATTTATTAGGCAGCAGTTGATATTCAACTGATAAGGCCTGTATCTTGCTTTCTTAATTTATTTTTCATTTTCGATATATTTATCAAGTCTATTTTTGAAACCATTTATTTATAGTATCAGCTGAAACCACATATTCTAGGAGCTTGTTCCACGCTCTGACCACTCTGTTACTGATAAGTGTCTATTGAGAAGTCTATTATGTTTATATTGATGTAAAAAAGGTAATTTTCGAAATGTATTGTATTTTCATTTAAAAAAGACTCTATACTTCGTGGTGTATTGGAATTCTTTAGAGGAAACATAAGTTTTAAATGTTTTTTTTCGGAATTCCGTAATATTCGGTTATTATAATCCGTTCCCCGTATCCCATTACGTGACGTGCAAATTTTCTAAAAAAACGCCCAAATATATTCGGAGCTATTGTGAGTGAGTGATACAAAATGTTGATATGAGTGATATAGATCACTCACCCACTCAGGAGCTACACAACTCTATTATAGCTCTTATTAGGGGTGTCCACTTAAAAAATATATCCATCTTTATGATCGATATAAATCATCGGATCCTAGTATCGATGTTTATCGATATATCGCTTAATAAAATCATCGATATTTTTGAATATCGAATACTTTCCACAAAAGTTTACTATTACCTTTTTCCAGTCAAGGGCAGAAAGTTTGATGTTCTTGATGCCGTATGTGTGAATGTAGAGCCAGAGACCAAAGTAACATAGTGATTTTCTATGAGTATTACTTGAATAGAAATTGTTCTACTAAGATAGTGCCGAGATGACATGATGAGTTATACGTTGGTTAGTGAAACAAAAACTACAAATTAATATAAATATTTTATTACACACTAAAACCCTTCAAAACAGCAAAAGAAAAACAGACAAAATTTACTACTAGTCTTAATCTACCTGCAAAACTTTCTTTCACTTTACCCGTTTAAGACGAATGCTCTTTAGACAAACTTTGCAAAAATAAAAGTTTATAGTTAATCTTTTACCTTTCATTCTATTTATTTATTGATGTCACTACCTGTTAACGATTTATTTAAAATTTAAATCCTCAGGTACTTACCTAGTGTTTTTTTTTTGTTTTTATTGTAATTATTAGTCAGAATTAGTTTTCTTAATAAACTCGACAAAACAGCAAATATTCAATGTTCCTATAAATAAATATATCAATATATCGCATGGAATAAATATTTGTCAAAACATTTCAATCCGATATATCAACAATTCAATCCGATATATCGTATAGCAAACATCGAACAACTTCGATATATCGATGTTAAATGAATATCCCTAGCTCTTATAGTCATAGTTGTCAAATAACGTAAGTCTAATGAGTGACAGCCTGTAAAATTAAGTCTGAATTGTCTCAAAATTTCTTTTTAAAGATCTCAGATGGAATAAACTGTTGACTATTATAAGCAAAAGTAAGTCTAAGTTCTAAATATTCTAAAAATAACACACAGTTTAGACTACGATTTATTGCACAGCAATTTATACGAAGCTCGTAGAGGCGTCGGTTCTTAGGCGAAACAAGTACAATTTCAAGTTTAATTTCATCTTTTTGTAACTGTGTTGGAAATATATAAGTGGCTGTTCTAAGAATATTGAATTTAGTTCTTTAATTTGCAGGTTTAATTCTCTATAATGCAGTATACATCCGACGAGGCTTATGCTCGGCTTATCAGTCACCATATGACAGTACCCCAAAGAATTAAGGTAACAAAATATTTATCGTTTTTATAAAGAAACAAACTCTTATGTGAAATTGTTATTACGAATGTAAATAATATACCTACAGCACTTTTGTTACTAGATGCTTTATAGTGAAATTAATTTGAGTTATTATCATATTCTTGTTAATATAAATTTGACAGACAATGGTGACAATTCTGTTGAATTTCTCCCTTAACTATAATTGACTAAATTTTCGTCATACAAGATGTAAACCTTGTACCCTTCGAAACAAGGTCTTATTTCAAATATAAACAAGTAGGTAACATACGCCGCTATCGAAATAAGCAATTTATTTGTTGACTAAAGTCTGACACGCTTAAATAAACTTGAATACCACGTAGCGAGAGCCGCTATCCGTTGAATGCCATCTCTTTTGCTTTGTGTTTTTAGCAAGCGTCTTCGTAGGTGTCAATTAAAATAACGTCATCTTAGTTCGTTTTGAAGAAGTTTTTGTATGGCATTTGAATAAATGGGGACTCTCGCTGCGTGGAAATAAAGTTGAGTGTATGTTGACAGGTTTTAATGAAATTTAGTGGCGCGGAGAAATAGATGCCAGTAACAAATAGACCTTGTTGCGAAAAAGACAAGGTTGATTTCAAATGAAGAAATTAAATTAGGTTTTAGTTTAGTGAGTCTGACAATAGAATCGGGACCATTATTTAGTAAAGAGATATTCTTGCCTAGAATTTTATACTGATGATATTATTTCTTTTAAAAATATGACTTGTGCTTAATTCATATACTATTTAATTTTATGTGAATTAAGTACGGCAAGTAAGCATTCAGTATAATGACAGAATAGAAATGTTGAATGGAATGTTTCTTCCCTTTGTTTTTAATTCTTCCTTTCTTTAAAATGCTAAGAAATAAATATATATGTGTGTCTGATTGTCAAGTGTTATATTCATATTTTTTGTTACTCCACTTTTTATTAACTATAAAATTTAAGGCCACTGGTGATATATTAGACGAAGAACATGGTCCAAATGGACTTGTGACAGGCTGGGACTACTCCAATGAGAAGTTTGATATGAAAGTGCCAGAAAGAATACTTGTTGTTGGACAAGATCAACACGTTGGTGAGTAGCTTTTTAAAAATGCTTCCGATAGTGTTATCCAATTAATAATCACCGGAGCACTTAAAATACAAAAAAGAAAATTAATTTAATTGTTTTTTTTTATTTTAGAATATTTTAACTTTTAATCAACTTTGACATGCTACTGTGTACACAAAAACATCTGTACTTTTTGTTCCTATTTGGAACTGCAATTAATAGCTATGTTACTTAGATAGCTAAAACAAAAAAATGCAGGGCTATGTTCATATTTGTAGCTACAGTGTCTAACCAAATTGTGTAGGGTATCAAATTACAAACATTTTAAAAAAGTTTATGTAATGTTGAAAAAAAAAATAGTTGGATTTTTTATTTTTTTTATAACTACCTAGTTATCGACCTGACCATACACCGGTACCGGCTTATCTTATACACATAATATGGCTTACTTGACTTATGTTCCTGTGTCCCTTAGATGGGGCAGAGGGCACCTAGAGTCGGCCGCCATCCGATTCGGTCTCGAGCTTAGCGCTTCTTTTCGCTCCAAGTCTTACCTATGTTCTTCGCCTCTGTCGTCAGCCGTTCGTCGCCAGGTCTACTTACCGCCACGTTTACGCTTTCCTTGGGGATTTCAATTTAGGGCTTGCCTTGGTATATGTTCAGGGCCCCTTCGGAGCGTGTGGCTGATCCAGTTCCACTTGCGGCGTTTGATCTGTTGGTCGATCGGGGTTTCACCGCAGCGTTCCCACAGATTTAGGTTGGAGATTTTCTCGGACCAGTAAACCCCGAGAATACCGCGAAGACAGCGGTTGATAAGGACCTGGAGTTGATGCAAGATGTCCATTGTGATCTTCCACGTCTCACACCCGTACAGCAACACGGTTTTTACATTGGACCGGAATATCTTGAGCTTAACTCTTCTAGTCAGTTTCTGCGATAGCCACACGGGACGGTCTTTTTCTCTTTTGTCTTTGCCTCTCGTCTTAGGTCGTCCAGTTTGGATTTTGTGTGTGTGGCTTAGCAGACATAGGTCATCGGCGTAATCCAGATCTTCCAAGATGCTGGATAGTCCCCACTCTATGCCGCGGCGCTTGTTGTTTATCATATTGCTCATGATGCCATCCAGAACAACAAGGAAGAGAAGAGGTGAGAGAAAACACCCCTGTCGTACTCCTGCATGCACCGGCATGTCCTCCGAAACGAAGCCGTCGTGTGTCACTATACAAGAGTAATCACGAACTTGATTTGGGCAATTTGCGGGAGATCGCTTAAATCAAGTTCGTGATTTTATCGGGGACCCCAATTTCACGCAGTCGGTCCTGGGACCGACCGACCGACCGGTGGAGATAGAACTCCACCTCAGCATATCGAAGGCTTTTTCGAATTCCACGAAGGTCAAATACATTTCTCTCTGCCATTCTGATGCCTGTTCGGGGATGATGCGCAAGGTATTGATCTGGTCCGTACACTATCGGTTGGGTCGGAAGCCAGCTTGCTCTTTGCGCAGGAGAGGTTCAACGGCCCCCGACAGTGTCTAGGATGATCTTGCAGAACACCTTAGACGGTATCGAGAGCAAAGAAAGAAAATCTTCAGCTGACCAGATGTTCCGCAAGAGAGGTGTCAGCGGCGGTGAGCACGTCAGCTTTTAGCATTTTCCGCGATGATGAGGTCGACTCCTAGAGCTTTGTCATTCTTGACTGAGTGGATGGCTTTCACTACTTCCTCTTCCGTGGAGAGTGACACGTCAATGTTCAGGTTTTGTGCGGGCAAGCTGACAGCAGGTGTGGTCGTAGTAACGGGGTCGTTCGGGACTCGAAAGATCTCCTCGAAGTGCTCCCGCCAGCGTTGGAGCTGCCCCTCCGATGTCACGATTAGCTGACCTTCTTTATCTTTCAAGGGCTTTTCTTCCTCTGGTTCCGGTTCTCGATCAAGGTTTTTGTCGCCTTGTACATCTCCCTGGGATTTCCGGAGTCAGCAGCGCGTTGGGAGCAATCCGCCACACTATCCGCCCATACTCGCCGATCATGACTGGTACTACGGTAAATGATCTTGCGTATCTATATTGCAGCCATAAATCTTGACCCCCTGCCTCATCACTGGTTGCCAGAAGTCGATGATGAAGTTAGCACCTTTCTTCGATGAGATTCAAGGTTCTCAGTGAGATCCAGTCTTCGCGTGTGTGTTTTATGTCCAAGAACGACGGTGCGGGTCTCTACGTAGGCCATTTTGATATAATTCCATTCCGCGTCGACAGAAATATACACATAATATAGGTATATACATTATATTTATTTGTAGCTTCACATAATGTATTAATAATGACACAAAATTTATTAATGTACTTGTGTATTATATAAAACCCTAGGTATTTCCTTGTTGTCTATTATTCACACAAATTTATGATAAACGTTATAGGTTATGACTGTAGCTGTTGTTTTGGAAATATCAAGTAGCAAAGTATGTAACTTAAAATTAGGAAAGGGACAGTGATTAAAACGTTGAACGAACAATAATATAAAGCATTAATTTGTAATCGCAATTGGCACCCGCAGGACAGGCTTACCTAGTGTGGGGCCACCGGCAATGTATTATATCTTTAATAAACTATTTATTATTATTAATGCATGACTTTGTGGGGTATTTAATTAATTTATTGTATACTAGCAGCGCCCCGCGCTTTCACCCGCGTAATATCCTTGGGAATATGGGGATAAAAAGTAGCCGATATGTTAATCCAGGTCTTCAGCTGTCTACATACCAATTTTCATCGCAATCGGTTCAGTAGTTTTGGCGTGAAAGAGTAATAAACATCCATACATCCTCACAAACTTTCACGTTTATAATATTAGTAGGATGAATGGTTATGGGTTCTATTTCACCTATTTATGTTTTCAGGTACCAAAGCAACACCAAGGGAAATCCAACTCGACAATGCAGTGCTGCCAACTGACCCTGGCATGATCAGAGTAAGCACGCCACCGCGTGTTATCACACTTGACCAGCACTATTTTCCTTCAGCTGATGACTTTCCACCAGAAGTTCAGAGCCATTCCCCACCGAAGAATGCGAGAGCATTCCGATCTCAAGGTGATGGGGCTCGTTCAACCACTCCTCGTCCTAATAACTTCAATGAATCAACCATGACTGAATCACGTTTGATGTTGAGGTATGTATGGGAGACATCATTGCAAGTGTCAACTTTGGGACATCATTGCAAGTGTACCTTTATGAATTATTTTAGGAATACTCACTGCGACTGCTTTACTAGTATGTTGCTGGCCAGTATAGTTGCATGGCATGAGTACCATCTAAAGACTATCAGCAGAACAGAAGTAAAGCAAGCAACAATCGAAAATAAATCAAAGATCTCTTTTTAGTTATACATTTCCTGGACTACCATTCCACCAAGGGCATTACGAAACGGAACTATGTCAAAGTCGAACGGCGTCTACGACAGACATCATGCCAGCAGAGGCGTCTTCGCCAACATCTGGCAACTTTCTTCAATATGGGCTTCTTTACTTCATTTGTACTTTAGTTTAGTTGTGTAGGTGTTACAGATTAACTGCTATTGAAGATCTCTTCGCCGCAAGACATTATTATAAATGCCAAAAGTCCGTCAAGCTCTTTTAGCTTCACCAACCTTAACGTAGTTTTTTTTAAAATACTATTGCGTCAATTAGCTACATTTACTTAAGTTGAAAATACTTTCTAATTCAATTTACAACGAGGCCCTCACGCATGATAATCAGAAGTTCTTTGCTCCTCAGTTTCATCGTTTTTCTATATTTAAAGCAGTAACGTGACATTACTTTCGTCATTCAGGATAGGCAATTGACTTTGAAGTTTGGCCAGAATCAGGCCTTAAGGTTATCCGGTATCTGGCCAAACAGCTATCCGTTTCTTCTCTAGTACACACCACCACCATCAAGATAAGAGTGAGAAGTTAGCAAAAAATGAAAAAATAAATTGCATGAGTTTGTAAAAATTAGTTTTGTTGTTGCTGCTACCATGATATAAAGATAGGGATTTAAAAAAAATGGTGGATAAATAATTTCATAAATGAGGCAAGTCTGACTGCTTATAGGGTAGAGGTTTTCTCAAATGTATTCAATAATATAATTATGAGTATGGTGAAACCTTGTCTGCTTTTTTTTTTTTACAGAGACCCCACCCCTCCAATGAGTAACGGCGAAGGTTTATCTTCTGCTGAGGAGTTGGTGCACCTGCGACGTCAAATCGTTAAATTGAACCGGCGAGTCATGTCAATAGAAGCAGAACAATTGCAGAGGCAACAAAAAGAAAAGATTGCATATGCAATTGGAGTCGCTTACTTGTTGATTAAAGTAATTGCTTGGCTCAATAGATCCTAAGTACACTAAGAAAAGTGTCATTAAAATGTAAGATGAATTTTACCCATATATTGTTAACATTATGAAGTTGATCACTGATTTGTCCATTTATAGGGAATAGTAAAATGTCACTATTGTAGTCAAGGCGGGAATGCTATTGTACATCAAAGTTATTATTTCTTAGTATTTAGGAAACACTTTTTTTATATGCTGTGTTGTACATTTCTCCAACTTGTACATTGGATTTTAAGATTGTACTGTAAACTTTTCTTGCATTTCATCTTGATTTAATGAATTGTTGAGAAGTTACTGGACCCTTCCTTTAGTGTATAGATTATGTATGAACTGGGTCTTTTTATTTAAATAAACATGGAGAGTTCAACAAATTTTTGTATCTTTAAATCTGAAATGTGTCCTTTAATAATATTTTTTTTTACTTATTCATGGGAACATAATTGTTATACTCAGACCGCACTTAGATTTAACGCATAAACCCCGTTATCACAATAATTTGTCCGCCCTCCGAGCCTTTTCAGTCTAACCACAAAACGGCCGATATTTTACGTGAAGCGATTGCCATCAGACCTCCACAACCCAAGTACTAGGCGACAACCAAAGGCCCTGGGGCAAAAATAAACTAGGGCCTTAACTAAACTATTTAAAATCGTTTGTTCCAAATTCGACGTACTCCAGATTTGTCGTAATCTAGATTCGTCATACTCCACATTAAAGTTATCAAGTACGCAATTTAATATAAATAGTGGTTTAGTCACAACTCGAGTACAAACCTGATAACTTCTGGTTCTAAAAAATCTGGTTTATTTATATTTCGAATGTGGGGGAAATTTTCACTAATTCAATTTATAGTTTGTAAGACAGAGTCCGAGGGGCCCCCTGAGCACTGCCCCGTCTAGCCCTCCGGTAGCTACGCCACTGGCGACATCGGAGTTCTGTAGTTAGACCAGGTTGTCGGACTTTTTTTAAAGCCCGCAACTACCCGTAACGAATGCCACAGATGGTCGTATGACAACCGGGACCGACGGCTTACCGGCGACCTACATTTAGCGATATTGCAAATAATTCGGCGTTGATTTTATTTATCCGTAAAGCATCTTCATTATGAAAGTCAGCAGCTAGAATATACCAGCTTACATGGATGAATACCTCCACACGTTAAAAATAAAACTCGACATCAAGATAACACTCAATATATTCCGAAAAACACTATGAAGAAAATCAACACAGGGTTGAACATTCTAAAATATGAATGCACAATAAATTATAGAGCTTACTAGTAGAAATGGCTGTCAAAAAGATCAATGTATTACAAATTCTATATGAATACTGGACAGTCATATAATTATGCATTTAAAAACCTTATTTGTTAATCTGTTATGTATTTATTTGTTTCTCTTCATAAATGAAAATTACTGAAAAAAGTGGCCCTCCAAGTCTTTGAGCTAGCCATGCATTTTTTACTACTGCCATCTTCAATGAATCTACAGCAAGGCAAGCATTCAGATTTGTGTGTAGGGCTCTACCCATTCCTTCTAATATTATTAAATCCACCCCGCGAACCTTCATTTCGGCGCACAAACCTGTGGAAAAACATCAATCTAAATAGCTAATAATAAATAAACAATTGAACAATTATGTAATGTATGTGTACGTAATTGTGTAACAGCCGGCAAACTTCCAGGGACTTTCTTCCTAGGTGCTAGGCAAAACCCTTCCGTCGCTACATAATATGATATTCACCAGATACCCTACTGTCAAAACATCGGTCTTATTTTTGATTACTTTATAGTAGTTAATTTCAAATTCTTTAATAAATCAATAGACAATGACCAATGTAAGTCTCTAATAATGTCAATGTCATTGAAGTCATTGTGATTTGCTGTTGTATGTGATATTATGTATTAAACAAAAAAGTTGTAAAACAGGCACATGGCCATGGCAAGCTGATGATCAGCGCTTACCGATTCCTATAAACACTCGCAACATTGCGCGCTGCTAAAGTAGGTTCTGTGGAGCGCTAATGACCCTCATTACTCACCAGCAGAAAAAAACGCCCTACTCTAGTAGTGCGATCTAATCGCGGTTTCCTGAGATGGCGGCACTGAGCAGTCGGTTAGCTTTAATTCCAGAAGAAATCTACAGTACTATCTCTGCCTCCATAAAATGGTAAAAATTTACCATTTTTGGAAAAAATAAAAGAAATAAGCGAGTAATGTAGCACTCCACATTTACATATTTAGTATTTTAATAGTCGATCTTAATAACGATTGCCATTTAATCAAACATTGAAGTTAATAATGATCAACGAAATAAGGCGTGTTCACCAACCAGACGAGGTTACGATCAAGAGATTATGTCGAACCGATTAAAGTTCTCTCTGACATCAGATCTACATCCGGGAAAAGTAGACTATAGTAGTAGAATACAAGCTATGCAGCGATTAACCCACCAACTTGGACAGATCCGTCTACTTTGAAGAGAGTCAATCTTCATACCATTTCCAAAAGCGCGCGTGAACCATAAGTGACCCAGTGAAGAGCCAGCGTTTTTGTTCGTTGCCGATCAGGGGTACGAACTGGTAGGACACGGTTCTGTGACTGACTGTCTGACCATGTGCACTGAATTCGAACGAATCGAGTGGCAGTAAATCCGCCCGCCCCTTTTGCTGTTTTTACATTATATTCAACTAATCAGGTGAACTCCGTTGAGGGACTTAAAATGTGGGCCATTCTCACCTCGGTAGAACATTAGCTGGAACCAGCAACATCTATTCCAGACTAGCAAAGTTAAAACGGCTAGCCAAGCGCACACTAAGCTCAGCACACCTGTGAGTCTTCATGTCTTATACCAGCAACCTAATAGGTGACATTTCATTATACTACTAATAATTATTATAATTCTTTTTTGTTGATTATAATACATTGTTTTTAATATGCTCTGTTTCTATTTTTAATTCGTGAATACGTCCGGCATACCACGAGAGCAGAGGCGAACATCTTCATATACGGCGCATATATCCAGCCCAGCCGAACAAAATTCGAAAGCCGTAAAACTTGGCTTTCGAATTTTGTTGTGTGAACATTATGTTTTAGCATGTTTATGTGATGATAGGTGTTTTTTGAATTTGGTTTTAGGAATAAATGTGCCACTGAGACTATGATGTCTAGTAAGTGAGATGAGAGATGGAAGTTGAGTCCTACATTGCAATTCACCAATAGCCCCGTTTAGTTGACCAGAGGGGGTTACCATACTTTAAAAAAATATTCTATACTTCTTGTAATGAAGTTTAGTGTCATTCCATAGACTACTCTTAAAAGTATCACTATGATTAATCATGTTTATAGTTTTTTTTTGCTACTTACCTACACTAATAGTCCTAAGGTCCAAACATGGCCCTCTTTGTCCACTTGATCTTACTACTAAATCTCCTGTGGAGAGCGCCGCTGAGATAACAGGACAAATGTGGGAAGCTCGTTGCAGTATTTCTTCTAATTCAACATTGGTAACATCATTCAGTGCTGGCCACTCATTAGCACATAATATAACTGAGGTCCCTCTTAGTAGTAATGCTCTAACAAATGGCAAAATACCAAGGACTATATCAACACCACTATTATCAACAAATACTGCAGCACAGTGATGGACAGTTTTCTGTAACAATAATGTATTTTATTAAAGACTTATTTGTTTATTCTACATAATATATATTTTATGTACTCGGGGCAGTTAAGTGATATCAACTTGTTGAATTGTTATAAATATATTTTAAGTTATAAGCCAACAATAATCAACACTAACTTAACACAACTTCTAATGTCAACCACTAATAAAGTTTCATAAAATCTTGAAAATTAAATTTGAACCTGGTAAACTTAATTAATCAACATTTGAATAATTTTGATTTAATGTATTGAATCAAAATTATTATTGAAATTAAAAAAAATATTCAAATGTTTGTGATTTTTAAACAGCATTTTCTCATGGAATAGCATACCCTAAGCTTTAAGGTACTTTGTTAGTGAACGGAATTCTGCATTTCCGTAAGTATATTACCTTATTTACATATAATATATGAAATTTATAGAATATACATATATTGCACTAACAGTAAGTCTAATAAACATACATGCAGCCTATATCTTGCTCCAAGCAGCAGTGAAGGACTCACCTAAATATGTAGTTTTAGTTATCAACACTTATTTCCAAACATACCTCTAACTTGTCAAGCCATTTCTCTAATCCATCATACAGCCATGGCCTCTTTTGTATTTTTTCTAAAGCTTCATACAATCCGTGGTCAAGAATACTGGTTACAGCTTGGGCTCCCCAATCAAACATATTACCTATAGAAAACAACTTGATAAAAAAATTTAAATCAACTCTGGCGGAAAAAATACATTCTATAACAGGACTTTACACAGACACAATTAAAGATATACCAAGGACCTATTTGCACATCTAACAAATAAGTTTCCACAATGTTTAATAAATATTTAAATTTTTATAAAAAAAAATCTAGATATACTAAGGGCACTAAAAAGTAAAGGGTTCATTCAGTCCACTTTGAATGTAAAGTTTTCTCACAGCTTTCTTAAGTACACTGATTTCATAAAATAATAAAAACTAATTCAAAATTAAGAACAGCAACAGCAAAACAAAAATATTTAATATTTTACCTATTTATCTAAAAAGTAAAATTGATGCAGAATTATTTTACCAGCAAGTACTCCCCTGCAGAGTTCGGTCCATCTGTCTCTTGTATTATGTAGGGCATCAATCTCTGCTAGACGTGATGCTAGAGTGACCAATGCACTTTCATTTTCATATTTCTTCTGTTGTTTCCATAAATCAAAAAAACCCTGGGAACGAAGGCATGTTTCGTTGATGTCAAGAAGTAATCGTATGGTCAACTGCCCATGAGCCCTGAGACAATAAAGTTAGTAATAATTTAATAATGGCTTTACTAATTACACTTTAAATTGTTTATATACTCAGGAAGAATTGGGACTAGTAAATAATGAATAAGGTAATTCATCATAAATCATCATGTAAAGATAAAATCATGATACTAGTGAGGATATAACGAGACTGATATCAAATACTTACAGTGGGTTAATTCTGAGCTCTTTCAATGCTTCAACATAGCAAGTTTTGAATTTAAGAGCACGTATTTCTACTGTAGGATCTTCGTTGTTGGAGAGTGCAAAATTAACATATTTTTCAGACAGTTTTTCACAGGTATTAAGCCAGTATTCTCGGGCTTCTTCGTCGGACAACAAGTCCAAAGTATCGGGATTATATTTATCTGGCTCGAGCAGTATGTGAGAGAGCCCAAAATGTTCCATTCTGTTACTGTTACTCCAAATCAAATCACTAATATAAACGGCGACACTTTTAATCATCGGCTAATGTCTTAGCCCATTGCATTGTTTTATCATTATGCAAATATAATGCTATAATATCTTATCAAAATTCTACTGTCTGGCGACAATGTAGATTTTACTTTGGAATCACAGATTAGATATCAAAAATTGTTAAAAATATAAATACACAACGATGACAATCCCCTCTCCCCCTTTTCTGTTTAAGTGCCAACAATCTGATAATTTTCAAAAATAGAAGGACGGCTTACGTATTCTGTTGTAAGTGCGATAAAGACACAAGACGTTTCGCGCTCCTCTTAAATTAAGTACCTTACTCACCATCGTGCCTGACGTACGTCCCGCCAAGGCCGCGGAGCCCGACGTAGCATACACACCATCGTGCCGATCCATCCCAGCTGTACGTCCGCTCAAGGCCACGGTGCTGTTGCAATTTTCCTAAATTACCCCAAAATAATGGTCAAATTCCCGAGTTTGGGGAGAAAAAACCTGGAGTCGTAATGTAATTAATAAGGCAAAAAATTCCCGATTCCCCGCATTTTCCTCGCATTCATGGTCTCCCCATAAATTCCCCAATCCAATCAAATCATTTATTATTTTGCAGAAAGCACTGTTACAATGGTGTTGTCAATTGGTTTGAAATTCCCCGCATTTTGGGGAATTCACCACAAATTGGCAATATACATGATCAAGCATGTGGTGGGGGTACTCGCTGGATGCAAAACGGGTCGTGCAAGTCCAGCAATCAATTAATAATTATTATTACGTACGTCAAGACTATTCACGATCGTTTTCATCGTGCATCGTGCGTGTCCTTGGCGGGGCGTACGCCAGGCACGATGGTGAGTAAGGTACTTTACACTGGCGAAGAGGTGTCAAGTGAGTTCCACATTTTTTTATTTAATTATAGTTAATTAATCGGAAAAATATTTCTTCCACACATCTTATTTGTATATAAGATGAGTTATTATTAGATTTTCAGCTATTAGATATTAGGTTATAAGATCAATACAGGTAGCATTTCTTCAAAAACAAAAAATATTATTTATGGGATAGCCTTTCTTACAAACGTCCGTCTGGCACTGAATATAAAAACAAATGAAAATTGGTGATTTTGTTGTTACGTGTGGACGCAAAATCTGTTCGTAAGCCAATTCAATCACAAATCTGATAAAGTAGTATTAGTAATTGTGTCGTGGTGATGCCGTTTTAAAACTTAAACACATTATTCACAGCGTACGTACAGCAAAATGATCCATTTTGCTGTACGTACAGCCAAGGTCACACAAGAAGCACGACGAAAAATGGTAGTGAATAGTTTCGACGTACGTCAATAATAATTATTATGAATTGCTTGCTGGATTTGCACGACCCATTTTGCATCCAGCAAGCACCCCCACCACCGCGAACATTGTGCAGACAGTGAATAACGCGGACGTAAGTCAAAGCGATCGTGCATTGTGCTTGCTTGATCATGTATACGCTTACTGTCCAGCAGATTCGGTATTTAGAGCTTGTGTCGCATGGTGACTGTACGTCAAAATTGATCGACAATTCAGATTTATAGAAAGATATAAGTCCCTCACTTGTCTGTGGAATGTCTCAAGTGCGGACTGGTGGCATTTTAAATAAATAACACACGCGCGCTCATTTTTATTTTTTAGTTCTTTTTTTTTTCTTTTAAAAGACAACTCCAGCGTTAGGAATAATTCTTGTGTTGCGGGGGACTTTATAAACACACAAACAAGTCAAACAACATACCTACACAAAGAACACCCAGACTCGGGACAACTGTTTGTGGATCACTCAAATGTTTGTCCTATGCGGGAATCGAACCCACAACACTCAGCACGGTGTAGTGGCAAGGCCCAGAACACTAATACGACCACGTTAACCATTGTGCATCCGTGCAATCACACACATTACATCTAACACGCTGGATGCGCGCATAATAGCGTGCTTGCTACGTCCAGCACCGAAGCCTTGAGCGGACGTACAGCCGGGATGGATCGTGAATAATTCGTTTTAAATATTACATGATCATTAGAACATAATATATAATAATTAAAAGATATGATGTACGAGTGTGACTGAGATTTTGTTATTATAATCTATTCTCAAAAAGACAGCTCGTTCTCAAGGAATAATTCCTGTATTGTGGAGATTGAAATTTAAGATAGTTTAGTGCTAGGATATTAATTATGGCTACTAAGGATAAAGTTATTTTGTATTGAGTACAGCGTTTTCACTAAAGTACAAAAGAATGAAAAAACAGAAGAGGTATAAAATCTATGACAGCGCAATAGTTTTTAATTTAAAAATTATGCCAGTAGTTACGTAGTGCGTCTCCGTGAAGGTTCACAAGCTTCTCTCTTTTTCACTCCTCCTCACAGAATGCCAACTACTTAGCCCAAGTCTTCTGCGGCAGTTTTTAAACGTGGTTCTCACATAATAATATGAAATATTTTCTTGTCCTATATGACTTCTTTCTTGAAATGTTGCCTTATATGTATGTGCTTCGACATAGCACTAATAATTGGATTTGTGGCCAATTTTTGTGCGGCTTGATTGTCGTAAATTGTAATTTTTTGTTCATTTCCCAAATCACCGTCTGTTAAAGCCACATATTCGCATTCAGCAGTTAATATAGCTACCATTCTTTGTTTTCTGGAGTCCCAGCTGATAGTAGCACCATTTTTTATGAAGCAATGACCTGTATAAGATTTGCGATCCAAGGAGCAAGATGCCCAGTCCGTATCAGCATATCCTTTTAGTTCAGTATCCTTCTAGCTGCTTTCCAGTGCTCATTTTCATAGTATACATTTTATACTGGCTGATATTACTGAAAGTGTAAATGATATCGCGGAGCATAACGATAGATAGATACACGAGAGCAAGCACCAACCAAGTTACTATAACGAACCTTTCCTTTATATGTAAACAAGGATCTGCTTGGGATTAGTTTAACCCTTAAATGCATGATTTATTCTGACCTCTGGCGCCGGCCAATGGTTTTCAATTCGGAATCTAGTCTTTTATACCATTATAATTTTAGACCATTTCGTGTTTTTTAAAAAGACAGACTTCTTCTTCTTTGTCTTTTTTTAAGTTTTCAAGCATTGTTTTTGTTTTATTATAAATTGTCAGGTCATATTCAGTATTTTCATCAATATCTTATCATCTAGTTCACCATGTAGGTTCTGTTTTCACACCTATTTGATTCAGTTTTAATCCTATTTCTACTGATGTTCCTATAACTGTTCTTATAGAGGTTAATTTAGCTACGGGGTATCATTGTAATCCACTTCAAGTTTTGTGTGAATCCCCGTGCTGCTAGTCTTAGTTTTTTAGTTTTGCTTTTGCCTGATCTTATTTTCATTCGTCAGTACCATTTTGTTATCCATGATATTCAAGTCTTTTCAACTAGAAGGAATTATTTCTGTAGATAACGTGCTTTCTTCATAATCATCTTCGAAACGGTAATCATTGGTTCATGCAGGTTTTTTCCCTTTGTGGTCTTTTTCTTTTCCAGATGGTGTTGTGTCTTCTCATCATCAAGTAAGTTTACATTCTTCATAATGATCGCTTTTAACTCCGGATTTGTCTTCAAGTAATTCTTCATCCTCCGATAGAACTACTTCATTTTCAGCGTTTTGGTATGAGTGATCTTTATTTTCTTCATAGAACATTATATTTAGAAATTTTATATTTGTTCTGATGACTACTTTCTTCAGACTTTCAATCCAATTCCTGTAACCTTTGTTTTGGGTATTCAACAAAGATTCTTTCTTAGCCTCTTGGTGAGAATTTTTTTGTCCTCTTGTTCAGTGCGAATGCTGTTATACCAAAAAATAAAAAAATTCTTAATGGGGTTTTATATCCGACCCACATTTCAAATGCTGTTTTTTCATTTGTGAAGGCACTCTGTTTGTCATGTAATTTGCCGTGGTATCTATGGATATATCCCAAAAACTGTTATGCATATTATTATTTGATTCTAACACCATATATATATATAAGAAAAATAGAACTTTATTAGAGAAAACCCGTTGGCTTTCTCTAATAAAGTTCTATTTTTCTTTTAGTTATTTTAAGTAAATGTAATGTTGGAATAATGCTTTCCGTTATCACATTGTCATGTTTTTATTTGTAGGTGTGTGAAGTTTCTGCTTCTCTCTTGTATTGTTTGAATTTTTCTACAACTTTTTTTTACATGACGTATTCTCTGGCGTACGGACTCTATTCGTTGATAAATGTATCGAAGTGTCTGTTACCGGCATTACTATTTTCAAGCATGGGGCCGCAAACATCTGCATGTACGGTGTGAAGTTTTTATGGAGCTTTTGTTTCTTCTCGTCTTTCTTTTAGAAAAGGTAAGTTTGGCATCTTTCCTTTGAAACAGGTTTTAGATTGAGACCGTTTTTTTTTCTAGTTGAAAAGTAGGTAGGTAGTAAGGTAATTTTGCAGGGCTTGTTTTAAATCTTTCTCTTTCAGGTGACACATTTTTTTATGTCATATGTCTATTTATTTATTGTAATATAAGCTGTCTCTTTTATTAACTGTACTTACATATTTTTCATCCGATTTATTTTTTCAACTATTTTCTCTGTTTTGTTAGAGGCTAGTTTTAAGATTTCATTTTTGGTGGGTTCCAAAGTCAGAAACAGGTTTTTGTCATTGCACATGTGAGATGAGTATCCACTTTCAATACACCATATATCATTTTTAATATCTTCAGCAGACAGGCATAATTTTTTACCTTTAAATATAACTTCACGTTTGACGAACAGTCTGTAATTTTGTGGCCAAACTTTTTACAATTTTCACATCTTGGGTTATTTTTATTTTGTTTGTGTCTATACCTTGGATTGTATTTAGATTTTTGTTTTCTTGTTCTTCTTGCATCATTAATTATGTTTTTACGGTTTTTTCTTTCTTCTATAAATTCTATAAATCTTTAGTTTTTAGTTCATCGAGTGATCTTAGTTCGCCCATTTTTTTTAAATCAGTTTTCATTTTTCATCCATTTTTTATTCACCAAATGTTACTAAAGAGTACACAAACACTACATTAGAAATAAATATTACAAAAAGAAAGAAAAATGAGGTGTAAAATAGAATGACAGCGCCATAGTTATTCATTTTAAAATTATGTCAGCAGCAATTATATCTCCGTGTTGGTACAGTCTTCTTTCTCTTTCACAAAAAGCCCCGTTGCTTGAAAGAAATATTTGTTGATAACAATGCCATTGTCTCTAATTATCAATAGCTCTTTTAAAGCTATTGGTTTTCCAAGAAAAAACCCGTATCGAACCGATTTATAAAGTGGGCCAAAATAGCATTGTCAAAATAATCGTCCAATCTTTATTCTATTCTGTTTCTCTAAATTATGAGAGTCCGCACCACGTCTTATCATTTCACGATATTGTATAAGCAACACTATGCCAAATACTTAACAAGGTTTTAAAGGCGGTGGTTCCGTACTTACCCACTTAGTCGTGTATGTACTGAACAACGACGAAAATAAATAGGTCGATGCAATATATATAGACTTTTCCAGGGTATTTGAGAAAATTAATCATCACCTGTAACTGAATAAATTAGCAGCACATGGCATACACGAAAGTGTATTAAAATAGTTTCAATCATATTTTTTTGAAAGACCACAGATAGTGTCATTAAAAAAAAGGATATGACTCTAGGGTATATCTTGCCTCATCTGGCGTGCCGCAGGGATCCCACCCTAGACCGATACTGTTCTTTTTTTTTATTAATGATAATATCAAATGAAATCAAATACTCAAAAATAGAGATATCTATTTGCAGATCATATCGAACTTGTCACCTTAATCAGATAATGCATTAATTCAGAGTGATCTTAACGGCATACAAGATTGGTGGCACTCAAATTATATGGTTATTAATGTCGCTAAATATTTTCAAAACAGAGGGCCACTACGTTAACATGAAATAGTAAAGTAGAATTCTGGTTTGTATTAGACGTTAAAATAGTATAGTAAATTAACTTTCACTTCTCATATTGACGGTATTGTTAACAAGGTAGAGTCAAATACTTGGGTTTATTAAAACAAATTCTACTTAAAGATTTTCGTATCAAACGGACTAAGCAAATTCTCTACAATGCTCTGGTACGTAGCCATTGGGTACTCTCAATGGCTACGTACCAGAGCATTGTTGCATACTTGCTTGGGTGGTCTGGAACTCATGTTAAGCAAAGAATTGTAAGTAATCAGTGAGCATTCACTAGACACTTGGCCTGTCTTTCACCCGGAAAATCACTTAGAGTAAAAAATGTTTGTGGATAAATGATTTCAAATCTTTGCTAGCCGGTTGAAATGCAATGGGCATTCTTGTCTTCTGATAAGCTCGAATAAATTCCATTGCTCTGCTCGCTCCCCAAATGTAGCGTAGCGTCTGTCTACCCGTTGATACCATAAATCCATAGTTAGAGAGAAGTCAAAATGAAAGCTTTTTTAAAGTCTATTATTTATGGTTTGTCTGACGGACTTCAATTTGGTTCGTAGGTTTTCATACTGAGTATCCAGAAATGTGCTTGAAATGGATAAAACTTATTATTTTCAAAAGAGACTGAGTTTTAAGTATAGTGAATTATGATGAAATGTGTGTTTCTTTAGGTTATTGTAATTAGTGTTGTGATTTTAATGATTGATGTAACGAACCAGTGTACGGCAAGATGGACGAATTGTCTAAGGGCATGACACAAACAGGAAACACCGCTTTAACTGACAAAATTCAAGAAAATGATGATGGTAAATATACGAACTTATTGCAGTATATTAGGAAATTTAGCTTTCTGAACTAATAAATACGTTCAAAATTAATACACAAGCCTTTCCGAATGATGGTAAACAATAACCGAAATTGCAAATAAATGTTATTTTGAAAATTTGGTCATTAATTGTGTTTACATTGTAGTTTGTTTCTATTACATTATCAACGAAATTTTATTTAATGAAGGCATAATTTAATTTTTGCTAGTAATTGTAGCAAAATAATATTATTAAACATCAACCTCTTTTTTAATTACCAATGCTACAGAGAGTGCTGTTTTAAAATCTGATAATGATTCATAATTAGTATTAATATGTAATAAATATAAAACATTTCTCTTTGAACTGTTTGAAATACACTATTACAAAAACAGGTCTTAAAACACCAACATTTTGTAATTCCAATAAATTTAAGGAAATTTTAGTACCACTTTAAATATATATATTTTTCAGGTTGCATGATTTCCAAAACAACATTTTTATTTCCTTAACTCAACTGAATTTATAGTTAAAACATCCTAATTTGAACAATGGGAACATTAATTTATAAGAGTACTTTTTGTTTTACACACCTTTCTAGAACTATTTATTAAATCCTGTGTGTGCAGCCCTAAGCAACATATTTTAGTTTTAACATGTTTTCTTTCAAGTGGCAGCTTTTATTTTGCAATATGTAATAATCGTAATATTATGATGGTCCTGACGAACAGTCAATCATACTCTAAATTGTTTTTAAATTATTTTCAATGGTTCACTAAAATCCTTGGTATGAAATCTATAATATTTGACTTAGTCAATTGCACAATGGTCACTTAAATTATTTCAACATTTTAATGTAGATAAAATTGGATTAAATGGATGTCTAAAATCTTAAAAAAAAATAATTATGAATGCTCATAAAGTAAGAAATTGAAAGTAAGGTTCTTATTGTAATTCTAAAATTTGAATTGGCTTCAGAGCAGTATCTAGCCTGTTACAAATTAGGCAAGTTTTAGCCTATGGCCAAGATGTTTAATACTGAGTGACCGTAAAATTAGAAACAATCCTACTAATATAATAATAATAATAAGTATAATGATAATAATATATAGTAAAAGTAATTTATAAGTTTTAAGGTTAATAAAGAGGAATAATAATATTATAAACGTGAAAGTTTGTTAGAATGTATGGATGTATGTTACTCTGACTGAACTAACTACTAAACTGTAGCAGTTTAAATTGTATGGATACAATTTAAACTGCTACAGTTAATAAATTGCTCTAATTTACTGTTAAGTTGCCTGCCTCAACTACTATAAAAATAAATTAAATACATATACCTACTTAAATTCTGTGCTCTTTTTATTAAATGTGTTTTCAATGTATGAGATTGCATTTTTCTTTAAATCAATTCACATTGTCAATAACTGTGGTAAAGACAGATAGAAGAATGTGTACCATATTTGAAAATAATAAAGTAATGAAAATGGTGAACATCCTTGATGTTAAAGTATATAATTACTTTTTAAATAACTCTTCAATGTAACCTATTCTCTTTATATGGAAAGTATAAAATTATCAAATAAGATATACAGAATATAAGACATAAAAATTTAAAACTGGATTTTTATTCTATATTTTATGTTCTGTTGTATATTTTTTGGCAGAAAATATATGTAAAGAATGCATGTTTTGAATATCATGAAGGTGGCAAATGTTTGAACACCAGTGTCATTGGCAACCTACATCAATATAGCACCTGCATGTGGCCAATCTTATTCCCCTCATTCACATCTGTATATAGGGTTGCCAACCATAGTTTATCATGATAAATCCTACTTTCAATAAATATTCTTCATACTTTTGCATGAAAATAAAGCATATAAAAATACTTTATTTCCAACCTTTACTACATTACATAAAATGAAACACTTATTTTTTTTTCACAATTAAAATGATTATATTATTACTAAATTAAACATTAGGTGTGAGATGTGACAGTAATATCTATCACAGACGTCACTATCAACAAAGTTGAAAATTGTTTGTTTCTTTGAGTCCATATTTTATTTCTTATTTACTCCCTGTTCCCGCCTCTTTACTTTTCACTGAGAGAGTTTTTCAGTAATGAATCTGAAGTGGCTAGAAAAGATAAACTGATTGTCTGTAATTTTTATTTAAAAACTAGTTATTGATTTATTTAAAGCTGAGTTTTGAATGTAAAATCAGTTATGAAACTTTTAAAAACAGCAATATTTGAGCATATGCTAAAAGTCACTTCTCCCAAAACTATGTTTTTAAAGCAATAAAAACATTTAGAACGAAAAATATTAATTATAAATTCTTTCACATACTTTATTTTTATCTAATCAAAAAGTTTTGTTACTTTTTTTTAAAGTTGGCAACCGTTGTGTATGTCGCTAGATCAGCATTTAAGTTAAATAAGACAAAGTTTAAGTATAAGTGTAATGCTTGAAATCTTTCTAAGACAAGTTGGTCACAAGGTAATTAATTTAAAGTCTTGACCCCAGTAGAGATAACCTTGACAACTTAGCACTCATGTGATAAACAGATATACTAGTGATTTACTGCTCTACTCATATAAATTTTATTTTCAACCAGCTGTTACTTGCGACATAGTACATTTGAGGAATCAACCCCCTTTTTTTTTACCTAATAGGGAATTTTCAAAAATCTTGTCTTAACAGATACCTATGGGAAATATATCTGCCAAATTTCAAGTTTGTAGCATTTCTGCTTTCTGTGATTTTGTGATAAATCAGTGAGTGGTATTTCATTTCATTTCATTACATTTATTCATATACAATTTACAATTGTGTTTGAATGTTAAAACAATAAAATGGCAGTACAATTAACAATAATAAATAGAACATATTAACAATAAGGTCTGGATCCATGCAATTTGAGCAACAATTTAAACAAAACAAGGAAGAAAAACCGACAAAACGTTCAAACATAGCACACAAATATTAAATAATTATTGTTCATAATTCTTCTTACATTAATAATAATAATTATCAGTAACAATAAACAATAATAAAAATAATTAATTACATATATTGGCATTTATAAAATCTGACACTGAATAATAAGTGATGTCTAGCAGGAAGGCTTTAAGTTTTCTTTTGAATGTACACATGTTATCTTTTCAGTCAATCGGTAACCAATTAAAAAGCCTTATCATTTGGTACTGAACACAGTGTTGAACAATATTTGATGTGTTTTGCATTTATATTTAAATAAATTTAGAAAGCTTACAGACTAATATTACATGATATAAAATTAATTAAATGTATAGATATGTAGTTACTAGCTTCCCACTTTTATTTTAAATTTGTATGAATTACATAATGTACAAGAAACTTACGTCAAAAGTCATAAATACTTTTTTCCGCATTAAAAAATCCTAGCACAATCCTACTAAGAGCACTCGAATTGGATCAATCCCAGCAGAGTCTCCAACATCAGATCCATTTCTGACTCCTTACAATCTTGGGTACCTGCTTGGTCTGCCTTTGTTGCTAAATTAATAAAAGGGTAAAAAAAGTTTATTTGTAGTTGTGTCAAAGAATTTCAAAATCTGTATAAAAAAAATATTTGTGCATGTAACCAAGTATGCTATAAATGTTTCTTTTAAATTTGAAGTAAATACTGTCTGCCGGTTTGGGTTGTACATTCTTTAACACTTGGTCATTGTATATTAATAGATGTCATAAAAGATTCATAGAGAGAACTGTAGCTGAGAATATTTAGATAAAGAAATAAATTTAAAACACCCCCGACTCAAAAACCCTTCAACAATTAGAAAAGAATGGATGGTCTTCGAATGGCTGAACAGATTTTCTTGGTTATATCTAAGAAAAAACAAAAAAAATGCACTTAAATCAGTGAAAGTAAATCGTTTAAGAGCTACGATGCCACAGACGAACACAGACATGTCAAACTTATAACACAACTTTTTTTGCGTCGGGGGTTAAAAAATACAAGTGATATTCTAATTGCCAGTTTTTATGTTGGTTTTAATAACCAATAAGCTTTATGAAAAATTATATTTCATAACACTTTTTGATGAATTGGAAGGACTAAAATAAAAAATAATTATAGTTTAAAAAACTAAAAAACACGCTTTTATTGAAAATTCAACTAAAAAAAATAAAAAATTTAATCGAATTATTGCATTTTCATCGGTCTTTGACATCTGGCCATTTAAAGTGGGTCAAAATCACGCCTAAAGGAGTCGGTTACAAACATACAAGTGAAGCTACTATAAAGCGTGTAAAAATATAAAAAATATTTTTGTGTTAGATCTTATGATGTTATGAATAGCTATTATAGTATCAACTGTAATCATGTGTTTCAGTTTCATCAGGAAGTTTTCATGTCCTGCATGAAATTATAAATGCATTTATTGTGTAAATAAATACAAGAATTTCATAAGCATAATGCATTTTTTTTTTCTATTCATAACTTTATATTTCTTGTTGGTAACAAAATTAATATGTACTAGTAGTTTGTTGTTCATTAAATTTACTAATAAAGAAAAAGAGTGATAAACTTATCCTAATAAATATCTATAACAATGAACATAATACATGGGATAGTGTCTGCTTGTATAAAAAAAGCATCTGTAGTGCCATATTTGTTTTGGTGTATGTTTAATGTATTGATGTCTAAGAGACGGAATCCCCTTGCGCCTAAGATTGTTGAAGAGCACTGCTTTTGCAGATGGCGTAAACCGTGGTTTGCGGCACGCACGCCAACTATGCTAGCGTTGGTAGAACAACTGCGGTCATATCTCGGTGGAGGATGTGAGTGCGATTGCGTTTGTAGCATGGCGTGTTCTCGACTATACCACCTACTATCATGAATCATTCTACCAAAAGCCAATATGTTAATGCTACTTTTGTGCTGTTATTTATTTTCATTGAATAATTAAGTCTAGTGCACTAAATTATGTGGCTCATGTAATATACTTAATATACAATAATATGTTAGCTTGGACTCCCTGAAGATATTGGACAGTAGCTATTTAAACTTGCAGACTTTAGTGGGTTGGGTATCTGCACACGAATCCCCAACGCAATTACCTGCTGAATTCAATGTGAGTGAGTCTAATCGGCCAGCATTATAGTTGCACAGACCTACCAACTGATTGGCAGCAAGAATATTTTCATCTATTTGTTTCTGTGAACTGAGATTTTTGCTAGACAAAGAATTTAGTGACTCTTCTAATAACTTTATTTCAGACTGTTGAATATTTTTGGAAAAGGATTTGTGTTCTCTTTAATTCGTTAATTTTTTTTTAAATTTTGTTCACTTTCATATATTCCTTAAACTTGTTATGACTGGTTTGTTTGACATTATTAGAGTCTTGCTCAGTAAGGTCAACAGTCACAAATGTTTGTTCATTTGAACTAAAATTAACTAACTCATTATACAAATCATTTGTCTCAATAGCCTGAGTTTGTTCCTTTTTCTTTTGTAATATGGATATCTTAACATTAGCATGGATAAGTTCCTGTTCCAGGACCCTAACTTTACGCAGAACCTCCTCATATAGGTTGCTGCACTGATTGAAACCATCTGTAACTGCCTGCAGGTTATCCCATTCTCTGATAAAATCCAGGTATGATTGATGTAATTCGGCTAGCTCCCGTTTCAGGTTGGAGTTCTTGTCAATCAAGGACACTTTCCTCTCTCTCCTGTAGCAGTTGTCGACATTGGAGATTGAACTCTAATTCCTGAGCAGTTGCCTCCTTTCAGTACAGTGGTGAACTGAAAGGAGAGTTGAAAAGCTGCGAGAAATGATTATATTAAAGGGATTGTTTTACAGTAAGGTGTATATGAAAGCTGAAGCTAAATAACAGAAATATAAAGAGAGACAAGAGGGTAGTTATAAAGATTTAAACTATGGTTATTTAAATGTCATAAAATAATATAATAAACATAATTATAAAATATATATTTCCAAAAAGTCAATAGTAATCTAATTTAAAATACTAGCATAGCAGGGCATATTTTAAAAGCAACCCCCCTGATGATGAATATATGTTATATTGACCTTTTTACAACTATATAGGATTGACCTTTTTACAACGATATAGGTATAAAAAAAATATTTTGATTAAATACTCGATGAACGTAGCAATCTTACAGTGGGATCTCGTACTAATAGTATAATTACGTTTGTATCCTAAGAATATTGTTACACGAAAAAAATGGATTATAGACAGATATATAGATGGAGATATAGGAGAATAATCCAAGGTTAGATGTTTAAGAGTACCAGGGAAACTCATAAATGTCTTGGCTTACGTTACAATAAACGAACGAAATTTTGGATTTCGTCAATCACCTTATTTTTTCTTTCATACATACTTATCTAACACTACTTCTTACCAGTGTGTCATGGTTATATTTCTCGATTCTTCGCTCTATATGATCGTAACATCAAGGTAACAATTACATGTGGATTCTTTAATTTCTACATGGTTTCGTTACTAAAGTGTTCTAATACCCCGGAGATATCTTTAATTATTGCTGTCTAACATCAGTTCATCGCATATTTGATAACATTATCACTCTTATGTTACACGCTAATCAGTCGTCTTGAGTGTGTTGTTTTGAATGATTGTTAGATACTTACAAACAACCTGCCTAATGAATCTGGTACTGGAACAGCATTTTGCGTTAAATGGTATTGCATGCCAAGAGTACCGGGTGTTCCCTGTGTCGTAAGAGTGACTCAGCGGCCCTGAACCGTTAGCGTTGGAGTACATGTCCCGGAAGGTCACGTTACATGTTATTTTAAACAACTTGTAACTATATCAGATCTACCTAGGACATATTATTATGGTTCCTTGTTAACGATAGAAATCTAAAGCACGTCATTCAAAGTACCTTCTATAGTTTTAAAATGTTAGGTATCTGTCTATCAAATATATTATCAGGACGTTTCTTTTAACTTAAAGAACATCAGCTCGTGTAGTTTATTGCTCAGACCATAATTTACTTGACACTTGAACGTTAAATTGTAACAGAAATAACAATAATGTGTGGCGATGACCGATGTTTACAAGAGTTGGAACATGATTTGCATACCTCTACAGTGAATTCTTGAAGGATCAAAGGAAGCGCTGGTTGTCAGCATCTGTTTCTTTTCAAGGAGATTTGTCGTAATCAGATAAATCAAGCTTGTGTGTGGCTCAAGACTTCCTTCCGCGCATTATTAAGTACATACTTACCTTTTTTTCAGAATGGAGCTCAATAAATATTTTAAACACCCATTTATTTATCATCTACTGTTTAATATGATTATTTGTACTCAAGGATGTCACACTGCATTTAGTATCGCTGTTTATTGCTGAATCTTGTCATAACAAACTACATCACGTTGAAGTAGTTGTTTATATCTATGATAAAAGTTACTAGGTAATGAACTAGGTTTTTGTAGTTGTTTTTCTCTTTTATTGAACCTTGCGTTTAAACGAGAGCCAACTCCGATGCGTGAAAGCATTGGCGTTTAATAGTTTTTAGATAATAGCGATACATTGCTTGTTGAGACGTAAATATCCAGCTAGGCATTCGTTCTAGTTTTAACCTCTGTTCTTAGTTCTCTAATTGATCTATGGAATTCGAGCCAGGGTTTTTAAATACTCGTGAAGAAAAGAAATTTGTACTAAAATTCTCCTTCATTAAACCAGCCAAATTCGATATGGAATGTTTACTAACAAAACGTTGCTAGGCAACCACTGACGGGCAGGTATTAATAACCTGTTGCAAATTATACACCTTTGAAAATATTTATTGTTGCGACAACAAATCATTTTAACTGACTGACTCTATAACAATATTATTTTTTTATTTATTTAATTAAGGTTCACCAACAACAACTGTTACAGATATTATACAGATAGGAACATACAAGTATTTGTGTCTTAAATCTAACTGCACAACCAATTATAGGTAAACACCGCATGCAAAGTGTTCTTTGTATCAACATCACTACATATTATAAAACAAAGTCCCCCGCCGCGTCTGTCTGTCTGTCTGTCTGTTCGCGATAAACGGAAAAACTACTGAACGGATTTTCATGCGGTTTTCACCAATGGACAGAGTGATTCAAGAGGAAGGGTTATGTGTAGTATACATGCATATTATTGTAGAGAAAAGTCGAGAAATTCAAAGATTTGTAATATGTCGTAACAAACATATTTTTGTGCGCTTACATTGCAAACGCTGGCTAAACCTTACGAGATAGATCAAATTAATGTGCTACGGAATTGTATATCTTAAAAAGAATAAAAAAGTCCGCGATGCTATATGTTTATCTCCTAAGGATTAACCCACAGTAACCATTTTTATCTTTTACATATTACAAAAAAATTATGGGTTATTTATCAAACTATTTTAAACAATACAGTATTATGCCTTATCCAATTAAATATATTAGATACGTTGTGCATTTCATGTAGATCAAAATTGCCCTTTACAGCATATCATTAAAATGAATATCTTAGAAGATATCAGAGATTTTAAAAGCGGGGGCAGAGCGGCTGGCGGGCTGGACCGATTTTGATTTTTCTTTTTGTTAGATAGGGTACCTCAAGGGTGGTTACAGTGTCAAGGAAGTCAGGATCTGATGATGAGATCCTGATAAAATTGAGAGTAACCCTCGAAAATTGTAGGAACGAATAGTGTTCCTGTTTACTTTTCATTACTTTATGAGGTTTTTGCGTTTAGAATCATCATCATATCATGTAGCTGAGCTAATGATGAAAAAAAAATAATAAAATAAAAAAATATTGAATCAGAGTGGACATCAACCAGGTCGCTGTGTAAAATAATATGTATCATAAAGAAGTAAAGTTTGCTTGTTTGTGTGTAATTTCAAAAAGAACTAAAGTCATTCGGAAAAGATTGTAAATAAAGCAGATGGATCTTTAGCATCTAGAGCATCGAGGCCTACGGATTTATGTTTAAGGTCAGCTCTGATGATGCCTGCTTTATGGTGACAACCTTGATGGACTTCCTGTCGGGGCCTCTGGGTCTGTAAGGTACCACACAATTAATATTAATAATTGTAATACCTCTTGTGGCAATGTTTTAATTGCTACCACTTTAAAAATCTTGCTTTTCTCTGCAATGTAGCCTTTTACTTACCCCCATATCATCTCCATTGGATTCAATCCAGTGATAAGGGGGTAATCTGTGAAGTTCAGTATTATTATTTTTAACTAGTGTCAGTAACATAATGCCATATATTTGTGTTTTTCTGGTTTCACTAAATTAATTAAATTTCTTTTGAGCATGGAAGGTTGGAAAGAGGTACCTTTCTCAGTTAGCCAATTTGTATATCTAATTTCAACCAAAATATTGTTGGATCTCTTTCCACCCTACGGGATTAATTACAGACAGACAGAATCTGGCTCAAGGTATGCAATAATTTTGTTGAAATATTTTTTAATTCATTTTCTGGTAATGGTTTTCTTACTTTCAAAAACCGGATAAGTGCGAATCTGACTCGCGCACCGAGGGTTTCGTAAGGAAACTTGTATGTAAATACGTCCATTTCGGGAATTCTCGAAGATTTTTGCCCGTCTTTTCCGTAAGACAAACTTAACTTTGCAGTTCTAAAAATACTCCCCCATACATTTATTTACGACAATGGTCCCGATTCTATTGTAC
The DNA here is from genome assembly GCA_963859945.1 of Euplagia quadripunctaria. NCBI lineage: Eukaryota > Metazoa > Arthropoda > Insecta > Lepidoptera > Erebidae > Euplagia > Euplagia quadripunctaria. Next base: position 16,377,362 of record OY982560.1, on the reverse strand, counting down.
ACTCGACTAAACTAAAACCTGACTTCATTTCTTCATATGAAATCAACCCAAATTAAGAAGACATTCGCAACAAGGTCTATTTGTTACTGGCATCTATTTCTCAGCGCCACTAAATTTCACTAAAACCTGTCAACATATACTCAACTTTATTTCCACGCTACGACTAACGACTAACGAACTAAGATGACGTTATTTTAATCGACACCTACGAAGACGCTTACTAAAAACACAGAGCAAAAGAGATGGCATTCAACGGATAGCGGCTCTCGCTACGTGGTATTAAAGTTTATTTAAGCGTGTCAGACCTTAGTCGACAAATAAATTGCTTATTTCGATAGCGACATATGTTACCTACTTGTTTAAATTTGAAATAAGACCTTGCTTCACAAGGTTTACATTTTGTATGAAGAAAATTTTGTCAATTATAGTCAAGAGAGTAATACAACAGAATTGACACCAACGTCAACTTTCCAAAGTTTCAAACTTCAACAAATCTTTTCAAACTTTTCAAAAATGTAATTAATGCGAAAAGATTTTAGGGCAATGATTTGTTATGATTTTAAAAGTTCACTGACTCCGCAAGAATGCACTGCTCGTCTTCAAAATGCTTTTGGGAGGGAAGCACCTCATTTGAGCAAAGTAAAGCGTTGGTACGCAGGATTTGATCGTGGCCATGTTTCTCTCCATGATGAAATTCGTGAAGGTCGGCCCTCAACTGCGATCACTGAAGAAAATGTGGTTACTGTCAGACAACTAATTGAAGAAAACCGGCAAATCCCCTGAGAGATGAAATGAGGAGATTCGAGGACATTTGGGAATTGGTATGAGCCAAATTCAAAAAATCTTACATCAACATTTGAAAGTTAGAAAACTTTGTTGCCGCTGGTTTCCTCGTGAACTCACCCCAGAAAAAAAAACGGGACTCGTGTTGATTGGTGTAAAAAAATGTTAAAGTACGATCACGGACGTTCAAATGCTGTGTATGACATTGTGACAGGAGACGAAACATGGGTATATTGTTACATGCCGGAAAGAAAGCAACAGTCTTCTGTATGGTTGTTCAAAGGTGACAGCAAATCAAAAAAAAAATTGAGGCAGGCGAGAAACGTAGGCAAAAAATGTTTGCGTTTTTTAAGTGAAAACTTCTTTAGCGGCGGTGTGCACTTTTTGGGATGGGTAAAAAATGTTAAACTCGCGTCAGGACACGTGACTCTGATCGAAAATTCGTGAGATGGAGCCGAGTTTCTTATATTTAAAAAAATATAACATTCGAAATTCAAACATTTATGAGCGGCCAGGAGCGCAGAACTTCCAGTGCACCATATGTATACATTTAGATATGTTATTACCTACTTTTTATTTTTAACCTAATTATATATATACAGATGTGTGTGTGTGGGTGGGTGTATGTATATGCAAATACATTCTGACGTGCAGTCCTACCACTGACTGTTTTTTTTTCTCCCGGACGGGTTCTGTCTGCACGATCCCACTTGAAGAACAAAAGACAGTTAATGCTGAGTGGTAAACCACCGTTTGTTTGCCCAGTGTTTTTGAAAAAGTTTGGGAAAAACCAAGAAGTCGCAACCTATTATTGCACCATGACAATGCTTCGGCGCACACCGCGAACTAGACTTTGTTTTATAATATGTAATGATGATAAAATTTCATAGTTTATAATAAGGTTTAGTTTAAAATAAGGTCAATACTCAAGACTTAAAAGGTGTATTAATTTTTAGCTTTTTTGTTCTTTTCGTCGGTTGAATTTTTTGTTAAACAGTTTTCTATTTTATGATTTTATGTGGCTTGCGTCATCTTTTATTACTCTGACAACTACTATCTTTTAATATATTTAATACTAAATACTTTAAAACGCTATCAAATATCTTTTCTTTAAAGCATATTAAGTGGTTTCTGTCACTAAAACTACAGTTTTTATATCTAACTTCTGATTGTTTAGGAAATGTATGGTACGCATCAGCTCAGCTTCAGGATGTGATGATTCCTAATCGCAAATACCTGATTAAGTTATGAAAAGTAAACAGAAACACTATTCGTTCCTACAACCTTTGACGGTTTCTCTCAATTTTATCAGGATCCCATTATCTGATGCTGACTTCCTTGACATGGGACCACTCTTGAGGTATACCCCATCTAACAAAAAAAGAATCATCAAAATCGGTTCATAAATAACGGAGTGAGGGCTGAACATACATAAAAAAATATATATACATACGGTCAAATTGAGAACCTCCTTTTTTTGTCGGTTAAAAACTCATAAAACCTAATTATTATTCAAAAGGACAAAAAGCTTATTTCTAATATTGTACTGTGGAGTCACGTGCATATTCTCGTTACATCTATTATAAAATAACTAAATTGTTGTTGATCTGCGAAAGTTAAAGAGTTATAGAGTTGTAAGTCGTATAGTTGTAATTTATAATTTGTTAATTCTTGTTTAAAGGTATTTTTGGACATATTCCATATTTGGCGGTTAGACTGAGTTCCAGTAAACTCAATGATAGTAAAATCGTAAAGTATAACTAAGAAAAAGAGGTAAAACTAAATATGATGACAAATGGTTTGTTTACAAAGATTCCATATCCCATTTGGCTCAAGTATAGATAAATCTGTGCTACGGAAACTACCTCAGGATGTCATAAAATAAATACTGCTTTCAGATTGGCCATTCTATATCGTTACACCGTCATGTCCCCGCTAAAATAAAACTGTCGTTCAAAAATTATCCAGGATACACTGTTACTAAACATTTATTTATTCGACAGGCACGTCGACTCCGATAGTGTACGTGAATGAGACGTGTTTGGAGTGCGAGAGGGTGCGCGCAGCTTGCGAGCGCCTGGGCACGGTGGCGAACGCTCCAAGCCCAGAAGCTCTGTCGCCACCCCAACAGCCCCCCGCCTCTCCTCCTTATCTCATCACCACACCCTTCGAGGGCGAACTATTTGACACTGCACATAGAGCAAAATACAGGTTAGTGATAATTTTAAAGAACACAATAAATGGAAACTAAATAAAGATACGGTATTCATTACATTATTAGAGTAGCTCCTCAAAGCGGTGATTATCGCCTTAGCCACTCTAAAACAATCTCGATTTTCTGCGCCGTCTGTTATAAATACGACATACTTCACGAAAAGGCAACGTCTACAGGTGTAGTCTTGCATTGTACTTGTTGATAAACTTATAATTTAAGAGGGTTATTTATAAAACCGCGTATTAAATTAGTGTAGTTATATTAAATAGCATTTGGCGATATCATAATGAATAGGTATAAAATCAATTAAGTATTCCTGAATACTGCAGGCCCGTTAATACTGGCATAATCTCTGTATCTGCTGCAAGGTGCTAAACAATCCTAAAGTAGGTACTTGTTAAGAGCCAGCAAAATTGCTTCACGGCGTGCCAGTCAGTTACTATAAACGACAGATTCTACAAACGCGAACTTAATAGAATCTGGCGTTTTAATCACTAGCCTGAAATTTAATGAATCGACATTCGAAAAAAAAAGCTAATCCAAATCTATACAAAGACATTAGTCGATTAAATGCTTGCAACGAGGGAATGTCTCTGTTTTAAATCCTTTTAGACCACTTATATGCTTTAAAATTATATCCATACATCGACAATTACTCCTGTAATTTTTCGAGAAATTCACTTTTGTAGCATTTTGAATTTTAAGCATGTTTTGCATAATGATTAAAACCTTGGTCATGAAACCAAGAGTTAGGTATTTTAAGCTCCACGACGGGATTCGTTGCTAAAAACAGATTTTCATCTTGACTAAATTCAGAATTAACCGTGATTCCCCTTTTTCCGAATGGAAATATTTATGCCTTACTAAGCGATTATGTTAAATTTGAACTACTGTACCTACTACCATTTATCGCTACAGTATACATATGTGGGAGAGCACACCCTCTTCCTCTCTCTCGAGACACGAGCGCGGTCGCTTTCTGGTTTCGGCGTTTCTCTCTGTTGCCATTCAAGGGTTTTCCGGGCTGTTATTTTAGTGCCCATTTTTAACAAAATAAAACAACACACACTCTTTGCAGACGCTTTTCGTCCATAAATATATTTTATCTAATGAGTTATTTGATCAAAAATTTAACATGTGGAAAGACGGAGGAGTATACATATTCAAAAACATTATTGACATTTATTTTGGCATCGCACACTGTCCATTGTTAGACCAGATTACTAATAAGAGTTTAGAATTCTTTGTTTTAAACGTTTACAAAGAACCTAGGGGGGCAAAACAAAAAGGTGTTTTTGCCTTACGTTCGTGTAAGTTAGCGCGACTGTGGATGCGTCTTTCGTGACGTCGCTCGACATCTTTGACGGTCTTTCTAAAATAGTACTCATTAAGATGAACGTTGAGATAAACTTCACTTTTAAAGAATATTCTAACTGAATATATTGTACTCTCATATTTGTTCATCTTGTTGGCAGTAAATGACTTGAAGTTTGCGTTGCTGGTGCATAAATTAGGCTATTAAAAATAATTTAATGTTGTATGTATGAAGTAGTTTCACAATATCTAGTCAAAGATACTTATCACACATGGCTTCTAGGGATCTCATTATAGTATGGATACTGACATTTTCGATTTTCTGTGGTATGAAACATTTTTTTTCTTTTTTTTTTTGAAAAACGACAACTCCCTCTTTAGGAATCACTCCTATGTCGCGGGGGACTTTACAAACATACTTGTTATTAAGTAATATTGGATTGTATTAAAGTCAGCAGTTATGATGGAATGCGCACACTGACGCGCCGCCCGCAGGTGATACACGGATTATTGTCGATTTACGAGTTTTGTAAACAGGCACAGCACCTACATACGCACCACGGTCTTCTGATAAATGAATCATTCTGATACATAGGTATCACGTACATTCAATCATTCACCATGGTAGTATTTAACTGGGAAAATATTGTTTTCGTAAAATTTCTTAAAATAGTTAATTTGATTAAAATGAAAACTCAATTGGATATTTTTAATACTGTTCAAAGTCAAAGGAAATGAGGATGACTAAACAAAGGGCTTCTTGGAATTTAATGTATATTATGTTCAATAATGTGACTATTCCTCGACACAATTATGTTTGCGGGAATAATGCGGTTACGTATTTAAACTTCTAACTTTTGATATATAATAAAGAAGATTACCATTTCAAATTTATGTGGTAGAAGTAGTAGTACTATTGTTTAGTAGCTTACAACATGTATAGTTCAAACAAAATTTATTAGTTCAACAACCCTACTTTCCTATAACCAAGTAATTTGTTGCATCGAAACTGATCTATCTTGCGTTTGATTTACGAGTGGCAATTTGGCTGCCCCTTATCATTGAACGTATTCGCTTGTGTTCATTAAATACAACGGCGTTTACAATGATCTGTACATCATGTATAGCGGCATATTGATATTAGCTCTTAGAACAGCGGAACATTAATAATGCTATTTTCGTTTAATGCCTTGACCGTTGCTTGAATTGTATGGTATTTCATTCCTTTTGAAGTAATGTAGCTATCGTTTATGGGTACTATCTGAACGACTGTAATGAGATTTAATTACTATTTATTCTTCTTCCATCGCCATCTTCCTTGATCGTATCAAGTTATCTTTGTCTCGATTATTTTCATTAATGTTTGACGAACGAATTCGCTTCTAAAATTTTCAAACAATCCTTTACAGTTCATTCAACAAACAGTGACGTCTACTTATGACGAAACAGAAATACACAAGGTTTTCGCATAAGTACATGCAAAAATGTGTGAAATTCTTGAAAGTTAAAGTTCTCAGAACCGCGTTTTTTCGAACATCAGGCATAAAAAAATACTTCACCCAGAACACAAACGCAGGTTTGTTTTTATCCGAGGTACTTTTCTGTGGTGAAACGGACATATTATGTTAGGTGACGATTTTATAGAAGGATGGATGTAAATAAAGGTGCGTGTAGTAATCCGTGGTCGTCGCGTAAAGCTCTGCGTAGCGCGAGGGTCGCCCTTGTGGCCGCGCGACGCTCCTTGCTATTTTCGGCCTCACATTCCTCTCGACTGTTTTTCAATCTAACGTGAAACGCATAACGCGCATGCCGCTTGTGCCTTTGTTTTCGCGGCAGCCGCGATAAACGTAAACGTTTCTTTTCTCGAATTAGTACGAACTATTTGTAAACGAAGACGCGAAATTAAAAACAAATCGTAGAATCGTAAATTGTCGTGATGTTGGAATGAGAAAGATTACAATGATAAAAAGTGCTAGTGAGTGGGTCCGGAGTAACGAGATTATGTCGAGAGCACGTCGGACTAGTGTCTAATTACCGTGGGTGTGATAGTGATGGGTCCCACGTGGTTACCACCTACTCCTGAGGATGAGGAGCCTCCTACAGGTCTCATCGCCTGTGTTGTACCGAAAGCTTTGGATATTCACCTAAATTGTGATGTGTAAGAGCCCATTTGAATAGAATATGTTCTAGTCCTACGCTTCTTATTTAATTTAGTAGGACCATCGACAGCGGATACTCCTCTGTAGACTAACAAAAATAGAACTAGTAATAAAACTATGTTTGGTCCGATTTAAGTATCTAAGTAGATACGTATCTACAAACTTAAACTTTTTCCATACATGGTGAAACTCTACATATGCTTTTAACTGTCTTTAGAATTTCGTGGAGCATATACATATTTTTAGTAAGTTTAAGTAATGTAAACAAACAAAATTATTGTATATCTGTACGGTAGACTAGATTCATAAACATCGTTTTCCTACCATATTTTCCATCGTGTCTATCTGTTCTTGGTAACATCTAGTCAGCATATTGTTTGGAAAGCCAAATCTACTTTCCAACTCGAAAATTATGACTTTGTTATTATGTTAAATGGAATCGTCTATGATTGTTTATAAATTCTAGAAATTTGAATGTAAATGGTCATCGACTATTTCTATTGCGAAATCTTTTACAGTGACTGTACTCTATAATATAGAGTATCCTGTGACGTCACGGCGCCGTCCCAATACCGGTGTCGCGAAGACACGCACTTGTCTTCCCGAAAACGCACGTCACGATTCCTCCGCCCACCACATCCAAGAACAATTTTAATTCAATCTTCATGAATAAACTCCATGCCCTATTAATATTTTTCTACAATGACATACATTCAAATAAACGGCTTCTATAATTAATTTAAATGACTAAAGGCCGGTCAGTGTCTTGCAAACAAAATGTTCACGAACTATGTGTATGGACTATGGTGGATCCCAGAAGAACAAGTGTCGACGTTACAGTTACCAGTTACAACAGTTAACTAACAGCACTGTTTTTCCCCATTATAGTTTATTAATAACTCACCATAACATTTATTAACAATTATATTGCAGTGTTTCATTCGCTGGTTACAATCACGCAATAGCAATAGATTATCATACCTACCCTCATTGCGGGAAATATTTGTTTTGTTGATCTTACCTTACCAAGCGCCTACTACCTACTAGTATCATTATTTTGTATTTACAATAAAATGTAGGAAACCTGCAAATGCAATTTGCTAATAGTGAAGAACTCTAAGGTACATTGGTAACACATAACAATGGTATGCTTTTTCTGCACGTATGAATTCAAATTACAGAGGGCCCTGCTGGGCAGACCAAAATTTTCTTGCTGAATTTGTCCTGTTCTGTTAAAGATCCCTTGGAGTTAATACATGAATTGAGAGGTACATTGGCACAAGTTACGATCAGTATTATTTTTTTGTATTCGGAGATTCCGCAACCCTGTAATAACGTAATATCAATAGCATAAACTTTTAATATCTTTGTCTCTTATTTTTTTCTCTCGTTTCAACTATAGTATCAGAACCATAGTCTTTTGGACATACTTACCTGGACTGAAAGTAAATATATATATATATATATATATATATATATATAAATATACAGTTATTTATTTACTTCTCATTCACCCGTTGGTTATCAAATACATTACATTTCATATTAGAATTCGAACTATCGACCTGGTTATTGACAATGTCTTTTTCTGACTGCAGTAGTGATAGTGACGATTATTTTTCTGCTTGTAGTAGTATTAGTTTTCAGAGGGACCCAACAATTGTTGAGACTCTCTTATCACAGTTCTCCGACGTTCCCAGGAATCTTAATCTAATGCACATTAGTCGCAGAGTCGAAGAAGTCGTCATGTTTTTCCCTGTAACATATTCATTATAGATAATAATGCTACGTAAGGACCCTGTGAAGATTTTGTGTCCGTCGTTGGACCTATTGCCGCGAGAGTCAGCAACGAAAATCTTTGTAATCTTTTAATTTCCACAGTAATTATTGACTATACAAAAGCAGGAGAGTATCTAAAGTACCCCTTATTATTTTGACTAGGATTAAATCTTAAAAAAATCAGACTAACTTTAACGAAAAATATATTAAATTCACTTCTAATCAGCTCTAATAAAAATATAGAATTGCCTTTAACACTCCTAATCTTATAAAATAAAAATAATAGTAAAATCTTATACAAAACAAAAGTAAATGATTAAATGTGGGATGTTCTCCAGACCTGAGTGTCCTATTGGACCAATAAAAAAAAATCACCAAAACAAAAACTTGAACCAGTTGAATCTCATACCGAGGAAATTCTAATATAATTAGTTACTTAAAACTCTTACTTATTCAGTGTTATTTGTTATAAATTGTTAAACAATATTTTATAAGGTTTAAAATCCTTCTTGATATTGAAAAAAAATTAGTAAGCCCAAGCGCGAGGCAGCTGCTATAAACCGTTGAGGAGTTCCTTTGAATGACTTCCGTCTACATCATCAGATCAACCACAGGTCTCCGTCATCTTGTAGAATATAAGAACTACATAATGTGGGCCAAGTTGCAACAAAATCAGTTCACAGATGCAAACTCAGTGGGAGAACAATCATTCATTCTCTATTTTTCTACTCTTTGGGTAAAATTTTCTTTTCAAATTTAAACGGGACCAACTTCGAAGATAACCCTATCGAATGAAAAAAGTTATTATCAAAATCGGATTACCCTGTAAAAAGTACTCGTCGTAACTTCTAACCGTTTCACGCAAATGTTTCAGGCGTCGTATGAATGAAATTACGCGCGGTTTTTATTTAGTTTAAACTTGAGAAATGAAATACAATTTATTACAATTATTGATTTCACTATCTAATTAGAATTTTTAATATCTTAATTCCTAAAATCCCGGTGTTTATGAAATTAATACCGGTTTTTTTAAGTGCTTGATTTGGTTGGGTATCCCGATATTTTCGAAGTACGGGATCCCGGTATGCGACCCCTAGTCGTGTCGAATATCATCCTCTAATTTCAACAATCTGTAGTACTGTAAAAGTAATCGAAGTAGTTGCGTTAATATTCAGTTCGAGGTGACACCGGATGTGTACCGTTAATTTTAATATATAAGGATACAATCGTAGGAAATTGGTGTCCGCATTTAACCGATTCAATATGAAATGTATGACTGCATCCGATTACATTTGATATGGTAATGTATTCGTATGTACAGATAAGGGCGGAACGGTAATTAGTTGCGGTTTTAAATGTAAATATTTATATTAAATTGTTAAATTTTCATACTATAGTAAAGAGGATTTAATAGAGCGTATTGGAATCTGTGTTCTTAGACCTCAGGATATCCCAATATCCTGATCAAGAATGGACTCATTTAAGTATTCAAAATTTTAACATATCAAACAGCGAATATTATGCATCAGAAATTCCTTTCTTGTGTAACCAATTCCAGAAAAAACTATTGTAAAACACATTTTATATGGTTACTATTTATTGTAAAAAAGAGAACTGGAATTTTCAGCGTTAGTACTTAATTAGGGTATATTACCTACTGGTGTGTGCGAATGTGTAATTTCTATTGTTCATAATTTTACAGGCTTACATACAACGCGGGTATAGATTCTTTATATAGTTAAACTATATAAATTAAATAATGTCAACTTTTCTCAATTTCTGTCTTACGAATTTATGAAACCAACCAAAATATTTACCATCGCCAGTAAGTGACTGGTTTCCAATCTATATGATGTCTAAAAGCTGCCCTAAAGTCTACATGATGTACAAAAATACATGCTGTAGACTGCCGCAAAACATTACTGACTGGAGTACATTCTGTTTCTACTTCAATAAACTGAATTGATTTTTTATGTAGATGCCTGTACCTTTTAGCGCTATAAATGATTTATGTACATCTTTACTGTCTGTTACGTCAATATGTCCGCTACTGTTTGTATTGGCAGTGTCGGGGTTTGTTCAAACATTACCTACACAAGAAAACGTCTCTAACGTTTAATTCATTCACGTTCATAATGTTAAGTAGAACTATGTAAACGATTTCTATTATACATAACTGAGTGGTAATCACGTATACGGTGCACCAGATGGGAAGAGGCTATCGTATACTGGCCCAATGTACCAATTTTGATTAAGAATTTGATATGTTGCTAATTTTGTTACTCTTGAAAGAAAATAATACTTGGCGATTTTTAACATTGTTTTAATTTATGTGTGTACTAAAAGGAAAGATTTAAGACCCATTCAACGACAACTGACATTATTTTCAGTCTATAGTGGCAATCTACCCATTCTGCTAAGATCTCAGCTTCTTAACTAATTTCGTGATTTTTAGAATTTTATATTTTATAAAGAAATGTTGTAATTATATTTTATTACATTTTGCATAATGTTATGGTTATTATGTTATAGTAGCGGTGGTGAAATCTTAAAATAAGAGGGAAGTAGGTTACTGAGTCCATGAATACCTAAATCAGTGAAGGTTAGAATCCTCAATTAAAGGATCTCTTTGAGCAAATACAGGAATAAACCCATAATATAATAATTACGTAATTGACAAAAGAAGCATAAACAATATATTTCTAGAATCTACAAAGTACTGTAGGTCACCAAGAGAAGTAGAAATCTTGTTCGCTTCGCCACTGTTAGCTTATTTTTTGTTAAATGTATCTTATTTATCATGTAACCGTCCTTATAAATTCGATAGAATTGAGACTATCAGTATAATAATATGTGTGTTCTGTCGGTGTTAATAATACATCAAAATCATAGTTCTAACACTTAACAATTAAATCAAAATACATTAATAGTCAGTTACTAAGATTTAGAAGTTTCAAGTTGGAACACCGGCAGGCGCTACGGTTTCCTGGCAAACTAATTATAGAAATAGAACCACCACATTTCTCACTTTATATATGAAACTTATCTACATCAACCAAAGGAACAGCATTAGTGGATGCTATACTTCCGTCGTTGCAGATGTGGTGAGACTAATTTCACCGAAACTTGCCCACTATAATCGACGATGCGTGGTATACTAGAAAGATATACTAGAAGTTATAAATATATGTACTAGCCCTTCCACGCAGTTTCACTCGCGTTTATGGTTACTGCTCCATTCCTAAGAGTCGTAGCGTGATATTACATAGCCTATACTATTCCTTATGAATGTGGCGTGGCTATCATATACCAGAAGATTTTTTCGAATCCGACTGGTAGCTCCAGAGATTAGCGCGTTCAAACAAACAACCAAACAAAAATAACTTCAGCTTTATTATTTTAGTTTAGATTTTGGAACTAGATCAATTACATATTCAATCAGAAGTAACTTAAAGTAGTTGGAGATCTATAAAATAATACATTCAGTGTCAATAAGTAGGTGCGGTGAGAGTAAAGCTTTTAGAAATAGCATATAGGTCGACAGAATCGAATATTAAATGTACGATATGTATGATTCTAGTATGCTAGAAATGGCGAAACGGAGCATGATTGTTGCATGTATAGGTCTTTTATGACAGAATTGCGTTAAGACAAATTTGACAATGGTATGGTATATTTGCCATGAAGGCTGTTGAATCGACATCGTGATTTACTTCGTGTAAAGTCCAAATCTCAACAGGCCGCCTTTATTTTATCGTGTGGAAACCCCCGGGTCGTCACCTCACCAGGGCTAGCGGTGAAGTGGTATGCCGGAATCGAACCGATTTAAACCACAGGGTGTTCTGACACAAATAGGTCTATAGCAAGGGACTCGGGTATACCCTAGGAAGGAAGTCTCCGAGATCCCCGGCAGACCTAAAGAAACGGCATAATGTGGCATTTAGTCTTTGAAACTATCTATTTTAATAAAGCTGAAGAAATTTTTCGTTTGTTTAAACATTGTGATCTCTGGAACTATTCGTCGGATTTGAATAATTCTTTTTGTATTGAATATAGTATTAATTGAGGAATTAGATTATCGTAGACATCACGTTACGACCCTTAGGAGCAAAGCAGTAACCATACCAGGTGAAACTACGGGGAACGAATAGTTATAAATATATGAACTATCTATTGATGAAACTCATTTGAGCCAAATTTTGTATTATCCTTTGCCTGCCTGTACTATATATGCCTATACCATAGTATATTACCGTGCGTGAATCAACCGCCAGCACTGGTAAGGGAACGTACCCATACTACGTGACCCATTTTTTATACCCCCTCCCCTCGGTGACCACCCGTAGTATATGCCAAGACCCCCTCTAGTTTTCATGTAGTAATTTATAAATATGGTTTTAAATCGTTTTTTGTCGACAGAAAGATAAAAAACGCTAAACGCTTGCTTGTTGAAACCTGTGAGTTTGAAAAGGGCTAAACGCTGCGCGCCATATTTGAATGTAGCTCGAAAAAGGACCACCACTACGTGACGAAAACCTAAGCCCCCCCTCCCCTCCTATGACCAAGCGTGGTATTTTGAAGACCCCCTTACCCCCCCAGAACGGGTCACGTAGTATGGGTACGTTCCCTAAAGTATCACTCTTAAAAGGCGTATGTTACAATATCATCATCAGTATGTTGGTATAACTGCAAAACTATATTATAAAATACAGCAGTGTCACGGTAAATTTTAAAACTTTAAATGAAAGAAAACCAATCAAACTTTGTCATAGTATTTATTCTTTTACATAATAACTATGTTTAATTAGTTTTATCGATTTGGTACAGGGTGCTAGGTCCTACGGCGGTGCTTCAGTTGGCAGAGCGAGATGAACCGCCGCCGGCGAATTCTCGCCCTCTGTACTCGCTGGCGATGCGTGGCGCTGTTATATGCTTTTCGGGATTCCGGAAGAAAGAGGAACTTGTAAGTACCTGTCACCCTTTAAACTATTAGTACGTAAACCATAACTAGTTAAAATATCAGCTTATCTGAAGCCACTTTTATAATATGCAAAATTTCTTCACTACTCGCTATCGAAAACCGGCAGTAAAGCAATGCAAGGTTACCGGAGGCCCTAACCCTTTCCTCTTTCCCTCTTCTCTTCTCCTTCCCTCTTCCCCTCTTCTCCCCTTCTCCCCCTACCCTTCCCTTGCTCTCACCTTAAAGGCCGGCAACGTATTTGTGACTCTTCGAGTTGCAGATGCCCATGGGTGGCAATAGTCACTTACCATCAGGTAACCCGTCTGCTCGTTTGCTCTCTATACCATAAAAAAAATAGAGGCTAGGTATCCATAAAGTGGAAGCTGGTAGTAGTAAGCGTGCGGTATTTGTCGTCTCTAATCCTAGAGAAAATACGTACCTACCTACGCCAATACACGAGAGAACGTAAAAATAATTATATTTTAGTAAAATAAAATAAAAAACACGCCTTAACGGTGAATCAAATCGCAAAGTAAACAAGAGTTCCACTATTCACCTTCTGGGTCCATCTTCAGACCATCGTTACTAAGCCTAATCCGTTGGACTCGTCAAAAATAATCATGTGATCTTAAACTCGAGAACTTTACTAGAAGCCACTGAAGAGTGCCACTATCGACCTCCTGGTTTCATTATCAGATCGGCTCCAAGATGCCAAATTATAGTATTGCCATCACAACTGCATATACTTACATACAAAATTTCGATACGACAATTATTAGAAGTAGGTTGAAATTTACTTCCAATAGTTACAAGTGAAACTAATAAAACCGTGTTAAAAACTGGCTAAGCGCGTTGAAGTCGCATCATACCAGGCCCACTCCGCACTGTAGGTATAAACGGAGCGGCCTCGACGGGTCATATCGTCGTAACTGCGCGTCGTCCGATAGATATTATTTAGCTGTAATTAAGGCAAAGAATATGGCATTGAATACTGCTTACAACAGACAAGGATCCAAAACGCACGATTTTCACATTTACAAAGGACACCGAAAACTAAAGAAATGCAACCTTAACGTCGTCATATGAGATAAGAGTTATGCAATAGAAAGTGAGTCTATGTTGGCAAAGTTTAGTCTGACTAATGGTTGAATGCGTTTATCATTATTTATAACAACTAATTATTATTTAGATTATTCGTGGTGATTAATGATTTATTAGTTTTAAACTTTGACAAGTAATCATGATTAACTGATTTACAAGCGAACGTCTTGTATCTGATAATATAATCATTGCCGTTTGCTGTTAAGTTCTTCTTTAAAGTGGTCATTCTAGGGTTAGTAAATAATATTACAGATTTCAATGTCATAATCAGTTCGAGACACACGGCAGTGTGTCCGCCAAGTTCGGTAGAAGCGGGCGACGCACGGCCAAGGTGTATGTTTACACGAACCACTTCGAGCAAATTTTCATCTGCATATTTAATAAGACCTTAGATATTAGGCATCTCAAATTTCATGAAAAAATCTTTTATAGTTCTTTATTTATTAGGGTCTGGAAAGTGCCATTTTATTAGGATGACTGACTGACTCATCAAAATTCTAGATCACTTCTACTTGAACTGTGAAGTTTGGCACGAAGCAAGGTCTTGTAACACAACTAAATATACAATACAAATTAATAGATACAAAGATGGTTGTTCAGTTGAAATGTATGAAAGGACATATGTTTTCCGAAAAAACTATTTTTACCAATTTTAAAAATCCCTATTCGGTTAATTTGTACGAAACCCTTGATGTTCGACTCGCACTTGACCATTTTTTTTGTATTCGGTACACTTTTATACTGTACCTAGGTATTAGACTGCGTAAGACTGCATGCATTTTCTTCAGTACAAAGTCCCGACTTCTTTTCAGAAGCTTCTTTTTCACAGATTACTTGAAATGGGTTATAATTTTCCTACGGGAACGGAATTTACGCAAGTGAAATCTCATGGAACAGTAGTTGTAATGGATACCATTGTTTATTTTATTTACATATCAAGAACAGGAAATTCTAATGATGGAACCGGACTTATGTATTAAGCAAACTTATATAATACCAACCCCTTTCCCTCAATTCATTTGATTTTACAGGCGCAATATTTAAAAAAAATACTGTTGAAATTATTAGCAAATAATTATGTTGTTTTAGTTACCTATTTTCTGTCTGAAATGTTTAATTTACTTATACCTAGTTATTTAATTTTTCTTCATGTTGACACCTGTGCTCTGAGTTAGGACAAACTGTGCCTAAGTGCTATAATATAATTATTTATGATAAAATCAGGAAATATTGCATCTTTCATTGCATTTTCTGCCTCAATTACAAATAAATATTATACCTACCAAAAAGTAGTTTACCATCAAAAACATCAATGTGAAAAAAGGTGCCAGAAGGACTAGCTATGAAACCGATTATATACATTTTATAACTTTGCCAATTTCACGTCAAATGAAATTATTGAAGTCAAGAATTTCATTTGACATGAAATGAATTTTGCTGAAATCAGTTAAGTCACCGTCACAGTCAGAAAGGAATATTAAATAATACCTACATTAATATTTAGATCAAAATTTGTCAAGGTTTAACATTTATACAATCGTTTTCGTAGCTAGTTATCATTTGTGTGTGTGTTTTGAAGAAAATTTTTATTAATGTTTTCTTCATTAAGTTAATGATCATCTAAATTTGAAGTAATAAACAATCTATCCCGTCCACGGTTAAAACTTGTAATTATACAACATGTAACGATTAATGATTGATAACTGAAAGGTTTAGTCCTGATTAAGTTAATCATTATTAATCAATTGATTGAAAAATATAGTTAATCAGCCCAACACTGTCCCTACGATGAAAATGTATCTACCATCTTTTTTAAACAATCTTAACATTGTAGTTGAAGAGCATGTTCTTCCATACATTCCAACTACAAATATAGATTTTCCTGTAATCTGCCCGTAAACTAAATTATTTTCAACATTTTCGGCTAAGTAGTTTCGGAGATAAGGGATGGTTTTCATCTATTTTTTTTAAATAACTTTAAATCTTCATCTTAAAATTATAAAAAAAAAACATGGTATAGACCCTCACAACAAGCTCTTTCCTTTGATATGTCACACGGTACAGTTTGCAAATTATTTTTTTAAATTTTCTTATTTGTCCCCCTAAAGTTCCCTACGTTCAAAATTCATTTATTTACGTTGCACATCTATGTTTAGATCACATAATATGTTTATGTATCACTATGTCCAGTAGATTCAGAGCGAATCGGCTGTACTGTGACAGAATGCCTATTTTCTTACGTTAAAGTATCTATGCAGACATTAGTCCCGATTCTATTGTACACTCGACTAAACTAAAACCTGACTTAATTTCTTTATATGAAATCAACCTTGTCTTCTTCGTAACAAGGTCTATTTGTTACTGGCATCTATTTTTCAGCGCCACTAAATTTTACTAAAACCTGTCAACAGATACTCAACTTTATTTCCACACAGCGAGAGTCCCTATTTATTCAAATGCCGTATAAAAACTTGTTCAAATCGAACTAAGATGACGTTATTTTAATCGACACCTACGAAGACGCTTACTAAAAACACAGAGCAAAAGAGATGGCATTCAACGGATAGCGGCTCTCGCTACGTGGTATTAAAGTTTATTTAAGCGTGTCAGACTTTAGTCGACAAATAAATTGCTTATTTCGATAGCGACATATGTTACCTACTTGTTTAAATTTGAAATAAGACCTTGTCTAAGTATACAAGGTTTACATTTTGTATGAAGAAAATTTAGTCAATTATAGTCAAGAGAGTAATACAACAGAATTGACACCATTGTGAAATAAAATAGCCAAGTACCTAGGTTTATCTGAAACGACTAGAGTAAGAGGCACATTCCTTAAAAGAAGTCAACCCTAACGTCCAGAAAAGAGATAAGAGTTACGCAATTGTGAGAGGAGCAACTTCTAGGTGAATTAACCATATTTAATTAGCGTTTGTGCGACCTGAATTGCACTTTATTGTGTCGGATCGCTAGAAGAGTCGCTATTTATTTAAATAATTTTGCGGAGAGGGTCTTCTGTACTGGTACACTATTATATATTCTGTGCTATAACAAGAGTTTCTTTTGGAAAATACTACTATTACGTCGGTCACACGTTACTAATATTCTTTTTACCCCCGAAACTGAATGCTTGTATGTGAAGGGTGGATTCTCATCTGTAGTATTCTAGGTGGAGCGCCAACCCGCAACCACGTGATCGCAAGTACGATATCTCAGCCATTACGCTACCGCCGCTTTGTAATTGACTGATATCTATATCCGTTAGGGTTTCTTTTTTTTTTTTATGGTATAGGGGGCAAACGAGCAGACGGGTCACTTGATGGTAAATGACTACCGCCGCCCATGGGCACCTGCAACTCGAGAGTCACAAGTGCGTTGCCGCCCTTTAAGGTGGGAGTAGGAGAAGAGGGGGAGGGGGAAGAGTGGGAAGAGGGGGGAGAGGGGAAGGACGGGAATAAGGGAAAGGGAAGGGTTAGGGCCACCAGTAACCTCACTCACGCGGCGAAATGTAATCATTGCTTCACGGCCGGTTTTCTGTGAGGCCGTGGTAACGAGCGAAGTCGAGCCGGCCCATACGTGCCGAGTCGAGCCGGCCCATACGTGTCGGGTCGAGCCGGCCCATACGTGCCGAAAGCGTGTCAGGCATGATTAACTTATTTCTATCGATTTCCTCCAATTCTTTGAATAGTTACATGTTACTAATGATGTATATATTTCTTTGCAGACGTACCTGATAAATTTGATACACTATATGGGTGGATCGATCCGCAAGGATATGTCGAGTAAAGTGACGCACTTGATTGCGGCGGCGGCTACGGGCGACAAGTACCGATATGCGTCCGGGTTCGGGCTGCCCGTGCTGGCGCGCTCTTGGGTGGACGCTTGTTGGGAACGACGCGATGATCCCACCTGCTTCGCTACCAATGATGATATCATCGTAAGTATCATATGTTACCATATTTTATGAATCGTTCATAAGAATAACACTATAAGAAATCAGATTTTGAGAAGCTAAATCGGTTTAATAATAACAAACTATTTACATTATACTGCTGGTGGTAAGTTTTATTTTTTCATAATAATATAATTTTAATATTTCTTACTGCAATACCAAAGTATGGAAAAACTATTAGTAGTATTTCAGTAGTTTGGTGTTTTAGTATAATAATTTTATTTTATTGTGTTTAAACCCGATGCTAAGCAAACGGTGAAGTGGTATGTTCGAACCGATTAAAACCACACGGTGTTTCGTCACCTATGGGACTCTTGCAAGGGACTCGGATATACCTTTAGAAGGTAGCCCCTGCAGACCGTGGCCGCCTCTTGTTCAGGTGGCGGCCACCCTGTGGATTATAGAGGGGTCTTGCCCCCCCCTCCGGCTTAGAGAGACGCGTGTGACATCATGCCACCAGCTCAGGGCTGCTTCTATCAGCATAACGGGCATCCCTACCCATTACCCCCAGGGCAGCGCTCATGGGAATAATAATATTACTTTACATAATATAGGTAACATTTCCTTGACAAATAAAAAACAAATAAGAATTTAAATCGATTCGAAGTTTTAACAATTTTCATGTATGATATTGACAGAAAGAGCATAAATTGATGGTGTTCGCGGGTGCACGCGTCTGCTTCGTGGGTTTCCCTGAAGATGAGACGCAGCACATGGCTGATGTGCTCGCCAGCAATGGCGGCTCCACCTGCCAGATGGACGATCCAGACTGCTCGCACGTTGTGAGTACACCCTTAGTATAAATCCACAGTTATCCTATTACATATCTAGGCATACCTACATTTTGTTGGTAATCTCTATCACACAGTATTTTAAGGTTAAACGTGATTGAAACGACGAAAACGACGCGTATATCAGTACTATCCATCGTACTGCTGCGTACTGTTACATTGAAGTTACTATTGATAATACGATATCATAACGAGATATCATAGTCAGTATAGTAGTACAGATCGTTTACATCTGACTATTCGCATACCTGTTTATTTATACATTTCATGCTACAATATACATTATTAGCATTTTATTTTAACATTATGAAGTCAGCATGCACGTAGTATACTTGGGTACACAAATCACTTAGTTTAGTTACATTGTAGACAAAAAAATTAGTAGAATGCAATTATGACACATCTATATTTCTTCTTTTATTTCTTCCGATTACGTATTAGCTATTTCCTTCAATGCCAGTCGGTATTTGATTATTAATTTTTCAATGCAATTAATACCACCACAAGAGAAGCGACTTATAAGTTAGTAATCTCTACGCTTAGTTTTTGCACAGGTCATTAATTTTCATAATATTCCCTGTGTGGTTTAAACCACACGGGTCCATCTTAATATTGCACCATATCCAATCACATCCCACCCCGTGCGGCGCAAAGTCATCCCATTGTTTTAATTTACATTTATTTTAGTAATATTTTGTCATGTCACTAGTCGCTGTTGTACAATCACATGTATCATTCGCTTGTGTGTATACCTATTACACGTTGCTCACCTACTACACCTGTCTACGTCTAATGTTTTTTACGTTCACCTCACAATTCTTATTTAAAATGTCCATATGCTTCGGTACTATTCTCTCTAATGCACTAGACTACAACATCTAAACTGCTCGTTTTTTTATAAATTTAACAAAACATTCAAATCTGTTTCAATCAAATCCTCTTGTACTTATATAAATTTGATAAACGATTATTTAATTTACATTCTAAGCAGTTAAGTTATAAAATCTTCACTAGGGAGCTTTCTGTGTCTAACTACCTCTATCACGATAATAATATATTATTATCGTCGTGCATGTTTGTATTGGAATGGCTTCATTACATCATTGCGTGGTGTGTTTCACACATGTTTCAGGTAATGGCCAATGGGGAGACTTTCGGTCGTTCGCTTATCCTATCATCCCATCCCAGTACACCTAACTCAACGAAGCCTTTTCGCGCCACCCCCAACCGTTCCCAGTCCACTCCCAAGAGTTCGCTTTACCGCAGATTATCAGCTCGACTATCGGGGCGTCGCGCCAGCCCCACTAAACATAGTGATGCCGCCGAAGACGATCGCGAACAGCGTTTGCAACTTGCACGAAACAGTATTAGAGACAAGTATACCAAAGCCGTTAGCAGTGATGAGACAGATAATTTGTACAGTATTAGTTACGCAGAGAATTCGTTTAACGATGATCTCTGTTTTAATTACGATAACGTTAAAAGCCCCTCGCACGTTGAGCGTGTAGAATACCGCAAATACAAAATGTGTGATAAAGAGAACACGGACGTATCACCGCTTGTGCACGCATCTGATAGACTTAATACTAAAGATAAGAGAGAAGTATTCAGAAATAAATCTATGAACGTATTTAATTTGGTGGATTGTCTGACGGAGGCGGGATCCGTGCATTCGTCACTTACCAAGAGCTTGTGTGATTTAGATTCTAAAGATGAACCAGTGTTACTGTTGGCTAACTCGACTGCAGGCAAAGAACTACAACAGTCGACTACAACGATTTCTTCCGCGAAGAAAAGAAGTCGCAAGTCAACAGATAATAATTTTCAAGTCAGCACCATTGATTCAAATTTATCTCCTGATAAATGTGAAGATAGTAACTGGAAATCAATTAAGCGACTGAAAATAAAGGACTCTTTTAAGTTTAAAAACCGACCCACAATATTTAAAAGGACGAAAAAAGATTCTGTATCGAAACCTACTGGAGATATTTTAGTAGAGCCTGTAAGCCCTGACAGTGTCAAACCAACAGATCCAGCTGGAGAATTTATTGCTTCCACATCGTCGCCCATAAAGGAAGATGATAACGCCTCTGTTTGCTCTCTGAACACTAGTAAACAATCTGGTTTTTTTGATATTTCATTTGCTTCCATAAGAAGCTCCAAAACTGTAAAGTCAGCATCAAAATTACGCAGAAGTGTAAAATCTTTTACTGCTTCATTCCGTAGTGAACGGAAAAAGAAATACGAAAAACGCGCTGAACGCAATACAGTAGAGGTAGACGCATGTCACTTGCCAGCAAATCTTAAACATGTTTCAACGCCAAAGAGAGAATTTGATGGAATGAACCTGGATATCTCACCTGTACAAGTAGATACAGTAGACAGTACGGACTTGGTCACTTTGAGTAGAGATGCTGATGTAGACGAACTTGATGATTCAACCATATTTAAAACACCTCAAAGTATGTGGCTCCGAACACAGCGACACTCGATTTGTGGAGCTTCTGAACTACGCCTGAGTACGTTAAGCTGTGCTCCACAATCTCCTCGCCGCCATCGTCCTACCCCTCTCGCTCCTGTTGCTCCCCGCTCCGCTCGCGACCAGCCGCCGCCCGCCTCGACGCCTCCCATCCGCGACGTCCACACCATATCGCAATGCCATGGAATATCGCTGCCGGTACTAACACTATTTTATTCAATACTACTAAAATTATAGTAGCTTGTCATCCCATCAAAACATCAGTGGTCATGGTCTATATCGTATCCTCCGGCTCGGGGTCACTCGATCTCGAATTGGCCAAAGCATGTCTCTTAAACATTACATTTGCACTTTAAAGTAATTTAGAAGCTTTACGGGGCCACCGTCGCGTCGTCATAAGATTTGCTTAGGAAATCCCGTATCACGGGGTCTAGTCTGCAGAGGTGATGGATATAATTTGTGACATCCGTATTTTTCCTAACATATAGTTTGATGAACGCAGGTGGTCGACGAGCACAATACAGTGGTCGCACCAGAGTGTCCTCCAAAAGTGCATATCGTTAAGGCTGAATGGTTTTGGGCTTCTGTACAAAACGAGGAGGCGCAGGACGAGCGGGACTACTTATTCAAAGATGTAAGAAAATTTTACTTTATATCATCATCTTCTAGTAAAAAAGTTTTCGTGCCTACAATTATCATTTGCAATTTATGTCATCATTATGAGCAATAAAAAACTTTAAAAATTTGTTTGATATTTGGAATTTTACCAAATAAATTCAATCGCATTCATTAATAAATACTTATACTAATAAGAGTGTATCGTATAGTACCTAGACGAGGTATCGCGGCGGTCTTCAGTAGGTGGCGCGGGAGCAGTGGTGCCAGACGATGCGAGCGCGGGAACTACGCCCGCTGAGCACAGCGGGACGCCGTCACATCTGCAGAGACTGCGCAAACGAAAGTTACGGGGCGGAGACTCCGCGCTACACAAGCGACGCTCCTCTGTGGGTGACGCGGTGCTCTTGAGCCTATCAGGGAACTTGCTGGATTGTACGCCATCACCGGACGGAAAGCAACTATTAGAGGGTGAGTTCATGCGGCCTTTGTGTTTCTTTGCAATTTCCTTAAGCTTCTCTTTAAAACATTTATATTATATTATTATAGCCCAATATGTGGCTTTGGGAATTTCAATTATAAAGTTACTATTTGTTTTGCACTTTCTCATAGAGTCGGAAGTACCTGATACAGTGGTCAGAAAATTACTGTCGCCGAGACAGCAAGTATTTATGGAACTTCTACAGACGGAATCAAACTATGTTGGCATATTGCATACGATAGTCACGGTGAGATTAACTTTATTTAAATCGCTTTGGATAAATTGTAGGAGTACCCTTTAAAATTATCGTATTTGTTGCAGATGTTTAAGCAACCATTAGAAGAAATGGCTGAAGAAGACAATAGTAATGGCAAAAATCAAGCTTTGCTCAATAATACTGAACTCAAAATTATATTTGGAAATTTGCCACCTATTTATGAATTGCATCAGTAAGTCTCAGGATTATAATTCCTATTAAAAATTATAATTCATGATTATCTTTGTCAAAGCTGTTACGATCATTACGTAGCATTGGATATCGACATCTTACATAAAACCTATGAATTTTTATAAACGGAATTGCTGAAAAAAATGCCAGATCCATTTTCCAGACAAGTTTTTATACATGATGTTTAATTTGTAGGAGAATGTTAGAGGAGCTGCGCTATGCACAAGCGCACTGGAGTGAAGAGACGAGTATCGGTCGACTCGTACTTCGATACACGCCGGACATGGAGAAGGCGTACCCGCCATTCGTTAATTTTTTTGAGAATACTAAGGAAATGCTGCAACAGTGCGACCGTGAGAACCCAAGGTAACGAACAACAAACTTAACATACAACGGTACAAAATACGTCTCTTAAAAAATACACAGTTTTTGTTGCAGCCATGATTTGTTCGACTAACCCGCGGTTTGGCAATAAATACAATAGCATTCGGCAATTAATAAGCAAAATATAATAATAGTCATTCTGTTCAATAACCTTGTAAGAGTCCTCTTATATCAATGCCAGTCAACAATTGTACATTATTTTACATTTTTTTAAAATTTAAAACTAATATAATCTTATCTATTGATTTTCATTAAGGAATTGTTTCATAATTTAATAGGCTTGAGATAACTAGTAGAATGTCTTCATAATTTTTTAAAATATTTTAGTATTATAAGTATATACAGGTGTTACAGAAAGGTGTGGTCATATTTCAGGATGGTATAGTTACTATACGATCCTAAATATAACTGTTAGTGCTCTACATTATTTACGGGATCGACTATACCATAATAAAAATAAGATTTCTTCAGTAAAATTACGTAATACGTAATTATTGATACAAAAATCTTATTTTCAAACTGACAAATTGAAGTTGAAAATTGACCAATAAAGCTTATATTTCATAAGAGACGGCTGGTGTGAATGAAACTATGGGTATTTAAATTTAATACTAAGTTGATGGAATGTCAGATTTTTCAAAAAATCTTTATAAAAAAATAAAGAAACAAAATCATTGAAATTGACATGAAGATTAATAATATGCTGTTTAGAAATGTGCATCTATACCAGGAGAAGTACTATTCGACGAAAAATAATTTATTTTCAAACTACGTCAACTATTATTATTTACATGAGTCCTAAAATTTGATCACACCTTTCAGTAACACTGTATAAAGTTATTACAAACTAAGAATATACTTAGCCTCATGTTTATTTCCTATTGTAATGTTTTAAATATGTTATAATAGGGAAGAAAACATACAGTTATTATACAATTTGATAACAAAGAGATATCAGTACAGTTGATAATCATTACATTTTCCCTGTTTCAGATTTCATGCATTCCTGAAAATCTGTCAAACAAAACCAGAGTGTGGCAGACAAAGTTTACAGGAGCTTTTGATAAGACCAGTGCAGCGGTTACCTAGTATAAGTTTATTACTTGATGGTGAGTGAAACTTGCCATATTATGTATATTTTTTACAGCATTCTTTCGCATTCATTTAGGATAATAATTTTGATGTTTGTATATTTGTATGGTGCTGAAAAAGAAAGGTGAAATTTGGATGAAAAAGGGTGAGTTAGAACAGGATGATTCATTTATGTTTGTGAGTGTGATTTCAGTAAGTAGTAAGTAAGTAGAAAGAATTCGTATTACCTATGCGTAGATAGGTGGGTAGGTTCACCTAAACTTTCTTCAAACAGAAATAGCCTGTTCATTATAGAAATAACCTGTACAAAATAAACATTTCGCTGACATTTTACTACATATAAGTATGTAGGCTTTGTTGGGAAATACTATTGATTCGTTCTCCACAATTAAAACTTTAATTAGATATAAATTTTATAAATGTATTTTGTCAGAGACCTGTTCAAAAAAGACTACTAGCAATTGTAATGTGTCTTCTATTTTCTTTATTTTCCCACTCTGTAACTTCCTGTGTTGACAGATAAATCTTCTAGTTATACTTAAAGGACCTGACAATCACATAGAAAATGATCTTTTAGGCTTAAGTTTTGAAATTTTAACACTGTATTATTATTAGTTCTGTATTATGTACATACGTACGGGCATTTTATTTTATAATAAAATGCCAATATGTGCGTTAACTGCTTAGAAATTTAGAATATGCTTCTTACGATCTCAAAAACTTTGGGAATCTTTAGTGTCAGGCTTTCCCACGACACCTAATACCGTAGTCACTTTTTGGATAAGATTACGCATGCTTCTTAAAAGCTTTTTGTACTCAACAGAAGCAAATGAAGCACTGCGAAACTAGAATTGAAAGAGATTTACTGCCTATGTGTTGTTACTACTCTTTAATATCGCACCACTCGTCTTAATAGTTTGATTTCCTCTACTGAACGTTGGAAGTTGTTGAATAAACTCCCTGTTACAGTTTTCACTATAAACTGCAGTATCTGGTTTTTTCAAAAAAAGCGTATTTGTTTTTGAAAGTTATATCAATGCACGAGTGACGCAACCGTCTATTTATAAGCTTCAGTTGGTAGTTACCATCGTTTAGGTCGTGTTAGTCTGCATCCTTAGCAGTATAAAAAAAAATTAAACAAAGTGTTACGCGTCTCTCGTCTGCCCACGCTAAACATTACGTAGTGGTCCAAGAGCCCGCGATCGCCAGAAAATTCAGCTTTTATACTATGACGAAAGTAGAATTACAATTTATCACACTTTCGGGTTTGCCACCATACAAAGTTTCTGGCAATGAATGCCGTGACTTCTAATATCATCCCGAAGATAATAATAATATAAAAAAAATTAGGCTTTGTACTATGACGAAAGTAGGTGTCAATATTTTGCACCTTTGGTGCTTCTTAGCTGCTAAAGCAGGATCCAAAGTTCATACTCGGCCACTGTTCCTACCTCGGTTGCGTACATAAACAGAAAACCTTTCAGCTTTTATAAAATGACGAAGGTCTGGTGATGGCGGGCTCTTTACTCTATAACTGATAGATTCAGATGTCATCAAAAAAACGTTTGTTCGTGGTTTCGGCTTCCGCATGCAAAGAAGCATTTGAATCATGTACAACAGACACCGATCTGTAAATTTTCCCTTTAAAGATTGAAATTAAAATGAAACGTATCTATGTATGTTATAAACATATCTCGTATATTTTAATATATTTTGGATGTTTGTTGGACTACAGTAGTGTTTACAAGTTTAACAAACTTACATACGTCATATAAAACGTCGTAAAATATGAAACTGCGATGCATAATGATAATCAATGCCACTGATAGCTGTTAATCTTGCCCATGTCGATCTAGAGGGTCTAGCCTTCTTGATTAACTAAAACCTTTATGAAGGTGAAAATGCATGCGTTCATTCCTGCTACGTTATATAAAATGAAACGAAAATTTCAGTGGGTAAAAGTATTGGTAGGAGAAGTAAAAGCAGAGTTAGGGTAGGATTTAAATCAGTTGTGTAACTCACTTACTGAGCTACTGCTGCATGCAATTTACCAGTAAGAATTTTGTATTCATTAGGGTTAATGCATAAGTGAAATGTGAAGCCTATTTGTTGTATAACTTTCTTAAATCAGCCCTTTCAATTATTACAAAGCAGTTATCCACATCAATATTATCTATTACGTGAATATAAATTAGGCGAGTGAGTAATCATTATTATGCCCTGATACATACTTATTAGAAAGAGTTACAAAAAGCCTGCATACTGTGCATTGTAGATGTTTGTCTTGACCGGTAACAGGAATATTCATGTATGTTACAGATATATTGAAACACACGCACAAGAACAACCCGGACCACGCTGCATTAGACCGGGCGCTGGCAGGACTGCGCAAGGTCATGTCGCACATAAACGAGGACAAGCGTAAGACGGAGGGACAATTACAAATGTTCGACATTTACAATGAAATTGATCAGTGTCCGGTATGTTACTTCAATTTTTATATATATTTTTTAGATGTATGTAAAGTAAACGGCAAATCTGAGTTATCGGTGCATTTAGCTACAAATAATAAGAATAGAATTCATTGGAAAGTGTTACAAAAATGGCTTGAGTATGTTAAAAAAATTACCCAGATTTAGTTTGGTCGGTAGGATTGGTAGTGATATCTATAGCAGAATCGGGACCATTGATTTTTTTTGTATACTTTTATAGTGTTTGTGTGAGTACGTGTGTATGTTTTACATCTTATCTGTAAATAAACAATTTCTTTCGCTAGAAATGTAGGTGTAATTAATAAAAGTTATTTGTCTGGTAATAATTCGCCATCGGTGATAATTATATTTACCAGATAGCAATATAAAATACATTACCATCAAGGTTTATTAGCGACTGACTAATAGTACTCTACTCTTATTCCAGCCGCATCTAGTATCTTCTCATAGATCATTCGTTTCGCGCTGCGAAGTGGTGGAATTGTCTAAGGAGTTATCTGGTAGAGGAGATCACCTTGTGTTGTTTCTGTTCACCGATACGATGGAAGTTTGCAAGAAAAGGTCAAAAGTAAGTTCTTTAACAGAAAACTAAAGTGGTTTTTAAGTTTTGTTTATCTAAACAAAATACTCAAAAATGTCGGACATCTGTCCCAAATTTTTGAGTATTTCCTTATTAACAAATGTATTTATTCACTACAGTGCAAGTTGACTTCTAAAAACTTTTCAAGTGAACATGTAGCAGTATATTAAAAACTGCCTTATTATATAAGATTATATAAGGCAAAATATCACCAATGCATTTGTTAATTGTATTCCGTTGTCAATATTTGTATTTTGGAATGAAATAAGTTAAAATTATTTTTAATGACCTAGGTGTTTTTTCTTTAGGCGTTTAACAGCAAAAGTCCTACGAACGGCACGGGGACGATGCGGATAGGTTCGAGCAAACCTTACAGGCATATATCGCTGATGCCGCTCAGTACAGTCAAACGGGTTGTTGATATTAGGGAAGCTGAAGGTAGGCTTATTGTAAATGCTATTTTTATTATGACTTATTGTAAAAGCACTTTAAATATGAAAACATTTGCACAATGGATTTAAGGCATTTTTAATCCGAGTTAGCTTAGTATAATCTAGGAAATGCAATAAGCGCTTACATATTATTATGAGCAAAGACGCACTAAGAACCTCACTAGTGAGTCTTTACAAACATAAAAAATAAAATAAATATATGTATATAATTAAATAACTTACTCATTTGATTTTAGACTGTCACAATGTATTCGCATTGATGTGCCGTAACAACCAGGAGCTCAAAGAGAAGCTGTACTCCTTTATGATCACTGACGAAACGGTCGATAAGACATATTTTCTTCGACAACTTTGCAGACAAATGGCCAACACTGTCTGTAAGGCTGATGCTGTAAGTATCATACTAACCTTGATAAATGCCTCGTCAACTTGATATTGTTGGTCCTATTAATACTAACACATATTTTTCAAAGTTAAATAAACGTACATTAACGGAGTTAATCGACGATAGAAAATGAGCACTTATTTACTCATAATTAAAATGTTACAATGCGCAATGGATTCAATAATAACATAACAATCAACTTATATTACAAAACTGGAAATGTTCTTACATTTCTTATAATGTTGATTGAGCGTCGCGAGCAATATAAACCCCGTCCATGGAGTTGACAGACACACCAAACATTTTTGTAAACACAATATGAAACGACCTGATCATGAAAAGTGCGTCTTTACTCTAATCTACTCTACCAGAATAAAGAACTTCTCAATGTATGAACAGCTCGTTTGTCAGCGTACCGTTAGCAACGTTAACCTATATAAATATCTATGAATTTTTTATTAAGTAAGTGCTAGCTGAAGAAGGTACCTGTGAGAGACTGGATACAGAAGGCGGAGGACCGGGTGCTATGGCGCACATTGAGAGCAGCCTATGTCCAGCAGTGGGCTAGTATAGGCTAATTGATTGAAGTACTAGTTATTCCCACGGTTTCGCTCGCGTTATATTTTTATCCCTCAGGAACAATAATTTTTCTGGATTATAGATGGATTTATTTTCTGTACCCCTGATAACGTGTATGCTGATGATATATATCAAACAAACTCACTTGCGCATTTGTAATATTGGCACAGAACATATACTAGTACAGGTACAGAAACCTCACTCCGCCAAATCATTTAAATAAATAGTAACTCTTGTTCCGATATAATAAAGTCGCAATTCAGGTAGCACAACGCTAATTACCTACAGTTATATTCACCTAGAAGTTGCCTCTAACTGTCTATCTTTTTTTAAAGAATTAATTCATCTGAATATTTAATTACCTGTAAGTTATGTGCCTATTACTCTATTTTTCTAAACTAATAAACCTAGGCTAGGTACTAATATCTCGATAGTCTAGATACAAACGAATGACGCGACGCGGCGCGTGTGTGAGCATCGAACTAACTTGCGGCCCGGCCGGCGCGCGGCAGCTCACTGAATTTTGGCACGATTAGGTGATCCCGCCGTGTACTTGATTTATACGACCCGATATTAGTAAGGATTTGGTGGAAAAAAACGAAAATTAAATTAATATTTCAGGACAAATTTCTGGCCTGCCTAGAGTCGCACGCCCTCGATATCGACACGAGCGACCTTGCGCTTAGCGCACTCTCCAAGGTGTCCAAGTTCGCCGCACGGACCAGGATAAAGGTACAAGATTAACACAATAGAAACTTGTGAATAATGTAGATATTAGAGAATATAGACTAGGCTAACAGGTAGAAATAAGGTATATCGTTATTAACCTTTAGGATAGCATAAGTGTATAAATAAAACAAATGTATAAATGAATAAAGCATGACTTGGATTACCGAGATTATTTATAGCTTCGCTTGAATAGAAGCATAACAAACATAACTGTGATGTTGGTAAGTTTCCTTTCGGCCGCTATGGCTTACTAA
The DNA here is from genome assembly GCA_963859945.1 of Euplagia quadripunctaria. Classification (NCBI taxonomy): domain Eukaryota; kingdom Metazoa; phylum Arthropoda; class Insecta; order Lepidoptera; family Erebidae; genus Euplagia; species Euplagia quadripunctaria. Next base: position 16,347,338 of record OY982560.1, on the reverse strand, counting down.
GTTTCGAAACCAGTTGCTAAAGAGAATTTTATCTTCTTCGTTGAGGGTTGGCACCGAAAAATAAATTTGACGAAAGTATCGGTCATTATCACAAATATTAGATTGTTTAGTAACGGAAAGTGGTGTAAATATATACAGTTTAAAAAAAAAGTCCGAAAAATAAAGAATACGAATTAATCGATCAGGAAATAGATATAGCAGTAAGTGAATGAGAAGAAAAACATATTTCAGTGGGCCATTGTTTGGCGATAATTAGTCCTTTTGCAGTTACATTGTAAATTAAAATGATCATATCACAAATTAATATTTTCGTTATGCATTTAGCTACATTTTAATTTTTACAAAAATATTAATTATTAATAAAACTCCATAAAATACATCACAGTAGTTTTGTTTAAACTAAGGCAAACCCCATATATATTAAACACTATTTCAACTCCGTCTTTGTAACCAAAACCCCATATTCAATGTTTAAACCTGAACCTGCTTATTAAGGAAAGTCGCTCTTCTATCGCATCTTCAATTTTTGAAAAATTCCTGGCTGGCAACCGGTAGCGTAGGAAGGAAAAGAAATCTTTTATCTCATCTAGTTGCCAAGAAAGAAGATAAAATTCACTTTCACAACTGGTTGCGAAACTTAGTTGCCCTAGCGGCCGAAAGGGTAAGTTTACATCAGAATGCTATATACTGCCACTTCAACGAGTTTGTCACCAGCATTTCTATGTAACTAAGGCATGCAATATAGTCTGCATTCGATGATGTCTACATGTTAATACAATAATCAGCAGTCGACACATATTCATTCTACTTTACAAAATTTACAAAAATGAAATTCATCCCTGTCAACGTTGTCATTAGAATACCGTTCGTGTGACTTCGGAATAGGTGGAACGATCCATTAAAAAACAAACTGTGGTTATAATTTAGGCCACAACGTGTAAACTTGAGCTTAAGCTGAGATAAATCCACATACCATGTGTTCAGTTGTGCACTGATGAACAATAAACATGAAAAACTAAATTTAAAATTCACAAATAGCAAGTTATATTTGTAACAATTTGTACACTTTCGTTGCTACTAATATTTATTACTAGCTTATACCGGCTTCGCTCGCGTTGAATGTACATTTTGACAATCATTTTAGTATCCCTCGGAAACAGTATTTTTTTCTGGATAAAAGATAACCTATGTTCTTTTCAACGGCAACAAGTATGCAAAATTTCATGATAATGGATTAGAGTAAATAGTTAAGACGTGAACGCGTTAACAAATGAACTCACTTTAAAATTACATGTTATACAAAATTGATAGTTATTACCATAATATACATTTTATTGAAACACACATAATCAAATTCAAACAACCGTAACAAGCTAAACTACTCAACATCAACCTTCTCTATTTAGCAAACTAAATGTTCTTACAATAATAAATTATATTTAAAATTTAAAAATAAATTAGCTATACAACCTTTTCCAGCATTTCTCATTCTATTAATACAATATCAAAGTATTGTCTACTCCTAATTGGCCACTACTTTCGACCAGCATCAATGTTTTCAGGCGTGTCTCGACCGCTTATGCAAAATGGGGTCGAGCATTTTTCACGTTTCGTTTTATTGCGGTCGTTTGTAAATACAATTTTTTGTTCAAATACACTTGTACGTGATTATTTTACTCGGTTTAATAGCTTATAATTCTCTAGGCGACTAAGGTCCTTTAAGAAAAATGACTATAGTAAAATTAATAAGCCGCTGCAAATTTTGGTCAAGCTGCAGGTATGCGGCGCGAACACAAACTCACTGTCGATAAAAGAGAAGTATGGTGACAACAAATGTATCTTATTATAGTTATGATATTTTTAACTAATATGATTTTCTTTATTTTCTTTACTTATTTTACTGTTACAACAAATTTAACATCATCAAAATCGATAGCATTTATCAACTATTTGTATATATAATATAGTAATTCTTATCCCTCCAAAATCATCATTATCATCATCCATCATCCAGACCCATAAGTAGGCTTATCCCGCTTCGATAATTTATGACCGATTATGCAGCGAGTAAATAATTTTACTATAGGTATAAAAATGTCTAATCACGGTAAATACGACAATATCTAAAAATGCCAAAGAATTAAGGTCTATGAATAAAAATTACAGTAAAATTTAGTAGAAGTATAAAAATGCTACTACTACTTCGTCAATTATAAATATCGACAATTTTATTTTTTGACCTTATTGAGGATTTGGATATTTTTTCTTAAGAACATTAGTCACCTAGACCCTATTAATACTCAAAGTCGACCTACTCTCACCAAAATAGAGCTTTACTGTCGATAGCTTCAAAGTAATTCTCTGTATTTGGTGAGAGGTGTATTGAGTCCTAATGCTCGAAGCGCATTCTATCAGGCAACAAAAACAACGGAAGTTTTCTCTGTACGTGTAGTCAAACATATTATTTTAATAATTTACCAATAAAACAGGTTGGCTCTACAAACCGGTAACATGATGTATAGGAAAAACAGTTAGTTATTTATTTAACACAGCTTGTGTTGAATAAATTATTCAGCACAGCACAGACACATGCTCTTGGATACATTAAATTGAATAATAATAAAGAGTAACTCAACAATAAGATAAAAATATTAGACGTGCGCCCCTGGTAAATTCAGGCTTACATACCTAATAATAAAACAACGACCCTATCTTAGGAAAAGCTTGCGGAAAACCTGGCTTTTAGGTAAGCTGACAGTCGTAGCGCAAACCCTTTCCTTTTTAATTTTTAATGGATCGCCCCCATTACAGTAGTCTCGCGCCGTAGGTATATAGTGTATAAGGCAGTAGCAGTGTCGAATAATTAAGGGCAGATTGTTACGATCGGAGTAGTGGAGAGCTGGTTGTTTTGTAGCTGGAGGCGATGGCTGGGCTGGGCGGCTGGCTGCGCGCCGATCCAGGCACCGGGCTCCTAGACACATGGGTATTGCGCGCTCACTTACTCGCACAGGTCTGACGCGGCTCTGCTACCCTCGCCAAGCTCCGACCCTCCATACTAATGTCATCTGCATACTGCTTCCTGTGTTTCGTGCCAATAACATGCGTGCTCATACATAACCTTGTGCTCTGCAACATTTAGCGAGGTACCGTCACATACATACGTCCAATACCAAGATGCCGTTATCTATTCGTTTAAGTACTTAATATTGAGTTTTAATATTACAAGTTTAAAAGACTCATTTATTCAAATATTTTCTTTTCTTTTTAAATATTTTCCTCCGATAAACGATCAATAAGATTGCTTTTTATTGCCAGGAGAAACTGATCCTAGACTTGTAAAACCTTATGGTCAGTGGGTCAAAGGAACACTATCAATACATTTTGTTGTTGGATAATTTTTTATGATGTAGAATATCTTACTACATATGAACATAGAAAATATATCCTCTATACTCTGTCCATTAATTTATTTTCTTTTCCACAGTTCGATAAGTATTAAATTAGTGATGACCGAAAATGTTGCCGATTCGATTGAAAATAACCATCGAGTTTATTTTAAAGGAAGTTATTCTGAACTTGTTTAGTAAATTATATTGCCCAAGTTTAATAAATTCTACATAAGAATTGATTATAAATATTAAAGACTCAGAGAAATTTCTATCAATTAAATATAACTATTCATAACTATAGACGTAACGCTTTTTATACTGATTGAAATAGTTAATATCGATTTTTGAATATGCAGTAGAAACATATGTTCACATCACTACGGACAGTAGAATGTTACTCTTTTTATTGCGTATAAAAAAAATGTTATTTTAAAAGAAGTAGTATTTCTTTTTATGTACAGTATCATAATGTCTACGAATGGTTATAAATCGTATAATGCAATGAAAATAGATCATCTATATATTTTTCTAACTGCGCGTTTTGCAGTCACTTGACTACAGTCACCACCATCACAGACAGATAATTACCGCTAATCGGCATTAGTCTTCTTTAAATCTACATCTCTGGTAAACTTCTGAAACTTTAATTTTACAAATTCTGGCACAGTTACGTTATCAAGCAAACTGTCAAAAAAAAAAGCAAATGGAAAGAGTATAATACTTTAGTAAATAAAATAGATAAAGGGGTTAGCGTAAGAAATACTTGGGATTGAAATAAATTACATATTCCTCTCATTTCAAAATTGTAGGAACGTGTTTACTATGCGGATTATATCTTGGATTTGGATAAAAAATGTGCAATCACTATTTGAGGCATATCGATGTATTTCACATATTATTTACTTTAATTTTTAATTACACTTAAAGGCAATAGTAGTAGTAGTCGCCTCTTTTTAAATTATAAATAACATTTTCATAACTAATTGTTGTATAAGGTTTAAAATATTTCAATCATTCATAACTTGTAACGCTCATCATCATGTTTAACAATTGGTGAAATACTGTTAGTCGCTGTGCAAAAATGAAACGTTCAATGAAAGTTAATAAAACACAGGAATCAGTGCGCGTGCACTTAATTATGAAGGCTTTCATTATTAAAAAAATTTAGCCAAGAACCATTGACATATAAAAATCTTAGATACACAATCAACGCCACAAAAAGTCCTCCCCAAATGAGCACCCATCGAGCTGTTTGGGTGTGCTTTTGATATAGTCGCGTTTGATCGCTTTAACAGTCAACACACCACAGTGCTTGTTTTAAAATTGCAAAAATCACACGTAAAGGACGCTAAACAAGGACGGAGTTTAATATTTTCAAAACCTAAAATGTAATTATCATCAGTATATTATATGACTAATATTATTACGTCTAAAAGATATCGTATTTTTTTTTTTTGGTAAATTCGCAATTTAAAGCGGAAATATAACTCGCCTAAATTCAATAAACACTTACTTTACATTTTCATAATACTAATATGTGACCACTTCATTTGTTCGGGTTATACGTCGACTCTGGTCTAAATTTAATGGAGACGCTGTTAGTCTTTTAAAATATATATTTATTTCATAAGAATTAGTAACATTCTAAACCTATTTATGGATAAAAGTACAAATAAACAAGTGTTCATAAATACACGACACCTTTAAAAAAGAAAGTCAATTTAAACAAGTATAAAAATAAATGGGACTACTCATTCCTTGTCCTAACAGCGGCCTTTTATCATAAAATGATTTTTTTTTGGACAGCTTTGAAAATACAACTTTACGTCACACACCTTAATATCATAACTATAACGGTCTATAACTACTTATGTATAATTTGGGACAGTTTTAAGTGAAACTTTAGAATGGGACTGTGTATCTAAGGGTTTTATATTATATCAATGCCAAAAATCCTTGATTTTCTTAGATATAAACTAGAAAGTTCACGGAACGAGTCAGTAATTTACTGTTTTACAAACAACATATCTGATTGGTTCTGTTTGTAGAAAATATAACTTTTTAATTTTTTTTAAATTTTACCTAGATAATATTTATGAAAATTTTACTTGGAGAGCGATAGTGAAAGAGCAAATCTTAAATAATAACGCTTCGTCTTGAATCATTCGTTGGTTAACTCGACTTGTGAGCGTGTCATACCAGTGGTGTTCTGTGATGTCTTAACATAATATCATTGTCATCCATATGCATACTTACTACTTCTTAATTTATCTATTATTATTGTTTAATGGCCGGTATATTACAAGAGAAAAGTAGTATCTACATGACTAGTATCGGATTAATATATTCAATGATTAAATGAGTGCTAAAATGAGCATTGTAGATACTACTTTTCATTTGCCAAATATTAGTTTTCCATTATAATTGTAAACGGGTATGGTTTTGTAATTAATGCTACTGATAACAAAAAAATGCATCTTAATTATTATCATGGAGAAAAAGAACTATTAAATTCAACTGTAGAAGCGTTTAGTCCTTTCAATTCATAATTTTCTTTCAAATTTATTATTAATTATATTAGGTTACATGTCCTCCGCAACATTTTTGTTCAAAGTGATATAAATAACATATCGATTAGTAAAAATATTGATGCCATGTAACATCTGTAGGTGGGTCGTGCGTTTTCTTTCAACAAAACGCCCTCGAAGTTGAAGCGTGCGATGTCGTCAATGATTTCACCGTTTGGCTCCACCTCAAATCTCACGCCCGCATCGCAACTCGCGCAGATGAGGCTGGCTAGTTGCAACAATATTAACGTAAGTACTACTAAAATGTAGTTTTCATTAAATAGACTGGGTAGATTTCGCTCTGAGTAGCTATTATAATAAAACTACCCGACGCAAAGGAAAAGGGTTTTATTTCTTTAAACCGCTTCTAGGTATATCTGTCAATTACTGCATGCTTTTAATAAAGTGGTTTTTAGATAACCTTCTTATCGCACAAAATATAAACATGTCGCTAGCTGATTGCGTACACACATTGTTGCGTAATAGGGAATAATTATGCATGTACCTATTTTTATTTTATTTTTATTGACTTGTTCCATCATTCTATCCTAATAAAAAATATAAATACTCTTGGCAATGTTCAAATTAATTTTTAAAATAACATTGAAAACATCGATAAAACTTGATCTGTTTGAATGCCGCCATATTTCGCGGGCCCTTGGATGACGTCACATGCCACGCTCAGTGTTTATTTATTTAACTTAGTATACTACTGACTTGAAATGTTACAGTAATTTAATACCGATTTTCAGTTGTAATTACTATTTATTGTAATTACTATTTATTGTAATTACTAGACGATGGATAAAGTTAAAAACCATTTTATAGATTTTGCCTTGTCCCTAAGTGTAAAAACTCTATAAGAAGTACACCCAGTAAAGTATTTTTTTCCTGTTCCAAGAGATGCGAAAATACGGAAACAATGAGTTAACTTCTCCATCAAACATATCTTTTTAAAAAATCTACTGGAACATATAGTTAGTGAATGCTAATTCACTAATTAGTCTCGAGTTATTATAAAATAATTTTAATGTCCCAAGATTATTTATAAATTATGTTTAGGTAAGTAATGCCGAGTGCAAATATGAAGAAAAACCTATGTATTAGATTATAATATAATAATTACCTTGCAGCTTTCACTCTTTTGACCTCAGCGTACATAAAAACTGGATTTGATGCAAAATTTGTAGTCATCATGAATGCATCTATTTTCAGTAGATTATCCGATTGTGCTTTGACAAAACCAGTTTCAGTCATCGTCCTAGATGATTTCTAATATCACTAAAATGCTTAAATTTTACTAGCTAATGGCTAAAACCACAGAACACAAATAAAAACTAACTTTCTCCGTAACACTACGAATATCGCCGTCGATAAATGACAGAACGTGGAATGTGACGTCATGTTTTGTTTCGACCAATAGTGATGCGTTTTGCAAAGTTGTATTTCGCTCCCTTATTTTGCATACTTTAATTAATATTTTTTGCAATTAAAGATGAACTAAATAAGAAAATAATTGTTTAGGTATAATATCTGGACAATAAAGATTCAAGGGAACAATAAAGATTCAAGGGAAAATAAATCAAGTAAATTTAAACAACATGCATATTCCCTAGCGTTTTTCCACCATGACAGGAGAAATAAAGCCCCTAAAGGGATGGTGGAAACTTAAACTGCACAATTATATTTCTCGATAGTTTGAGAGATTATAATGTCCCCTTGACCGGGACCTTACGTTGCGCTCCTGAGGGGTTGAACGTAAAGTGTCCCGAGTTGCCATGTTAAATTAGGTTATTTTCATTTTTTCTTACTACTTAATCTAAAAAATAAACGACGTACCTAATATCAAACAATTAATTGTAATTTTCTTTATTAAACGATACCTACGTTTGTTCCCTAACTATATGGATACAAGACCGACTCGATCAGAACGCGGTTTATAATTTTACGGGTGATAAAACCGGATAGATTATGAACCCTGACAGATTTGTTTACATTTTGACGATTTGACATTGATAGATATAGATAGTATCGAGAAATAATATATATGTGTGCAGGAGATGGGCGCGAGCGGCGGCGGCGCGGATGGCGGCGAGGTGCTGGTGGCGCCGCTGTCGGTGCAGCACACGCGCAAGGCCCACGGCGGGGCAGGCGCTGCGCCGCTTCTGACGCGCGGAGCGCGCGCCGCGCCTGACGCGCCCAGCCGTCTGCCTGACAGGCGCGAGTGCGAGGTGTACGAATTATTCCAAAGTATTAAAGGAGGGGCGGTCGGCGGCCCGCGGCCCGTCCGGTCGAGGACGATCCTCGGCCGACAGTGGAAGTGTGCTTAGATGTTGTAAAGTGTGATGCGTAAATGTACAAGATACGAGAACGTGAGCGTCGCTGCCTCCACTAGTCCGTTTTAGAAACCTCCACTCCGATCATTTTAATGAATCTTGTACTTTTATGAAGTTATTGCGGTAT
>OY982560.1:16295041-16338719 GCA_963859945.1 Euplagia quadripunctaria | reverse complement strand
AACTATAACCCGTTTGTAAATTTTGCTAAACATGTAGTATTGGGCATCGACGTCAACAAATCAATATTTCGTCAAAAATATAAAATATAATATATGTCGTGTGGTCGATGAAAATGAAACTAAGTGGCACAATAACAGACATTTTTAATTGTCTTTAAAAAATATGTGCACAAAGATATAAATAATGACAAAGTATTGTTTTGTTGGTTTTTTGGTTGATTTTACGAGTTAATTGTGGATAAAAGAAATATATGGCCCTATATAAAAATAAGTTATACACGATCTTGGCCAAGTTTAGCTAACTTATGAAATTATTCGTCTGTTAACATGTCACGGAAACATACTGATATTATTGATTTAGTTTTGAAAATAATTTGTACATATGTGATATTTTAAATATATTGTGAAATAGAACATAGCATACACTAGGTCATAGTAGAATTACCCTTGATGTCAATTCGTTGCTGATTCGAAGCGTCCCTAATGTGTTTGAGTTATTATTTTCTAATGGACAATCAATTCATTATACTCCCAACGTTTGAATCTAAAGATGGGTAGATAGGTATTGTGTAAATAGTGTACGGAACATGAGCAGCTTGTGCTTTAACTATATTATTATACGCGTCTAAGTTTTACATAAGAGTCTCACTTAGGCTATCGTCATCAATCATGTGTACACGTATTGCTACATTGTACAAAGAAACAATATTTATAAATATTTTAAATGATTGATAAAATAAACATTTATTTTCAATCACTTGCGTTTTTTGTTTTATCGTCAATATTATTAAGATCTCATATATTTAAGAGCTCTTTTCACATATTCTAAAATCATCAGTTCCGACCAGCATTCTCCGGATGCAGGTACGTGTAGACGTTATGCAGAGCACGCAGCGGCAGGGATATTAATACACACCCTAACGGAACTGTCGCCATTATCATACTATTCTTGGGAATTTCTGTCTCAAATAACATGATGCATTTGGCGATCAAAGTAGCCTGTAATACATAAAAAATTTTTTTTTTACTTATTGTCAAAGTTTAGTGAGTAGAAATAGAACCAGAAGAGGACTTAATCTATTTGATTTGTTCTGATAACCCCTTGGTTGGAGTTGTACTACTCATACTGAGTAGTACATAAGCTTCCAAACATCAATCAATTGGGAGCGGTCCGCCAGGCCTAAATATCCTCTATTATTTTGAAGGTACGTCACGCCACCGTATCTCCCGTCACAAATAAATCACAAGATCCGTTTTAACTTTGTAAGTTACTTGCTGTACACACCACGCGATGACTTGACTCAATGTCCTAAAAACGTGCAATCCCTATACTATATCACATAGATGATATCTATTTGGATAAATAAGCATCAACCTTGAATATTAGGACATGGTTATACCAAATACTAACATATACAAAAGGTATATTTTTGATCGACGAAGTATCGTTCGTGAAAATTGATCAATTGAGTATTAATGAAATATCATACCATCGTAAAAAATGGTACGATCTGCCATTGTATGCTGATACGCGACGAGCATGCGCTTTCCTCCATAGCAACGTTGATGTCAGACATAAAGTCGCGGCTGCGGTACACGTACAAAAGCGCCACCATCTCGAGCAAACAAATCAGTGGCATCGTCACACCTGTCATAATGGATTCAACTCCCTCCAATAATGCTAGGCCCCCCTGCAACGATAGAAAAAGAGAGATGTATAATATTACACGATAACTTCTACTACCGCACCGCTGCAGTGAATTACATTGTTTTTTTTTTTAAAAAGACAACTCCCGCATTAGGAATTACTCTTGTGTCGCGGGGCACTTTACAAACATACAAACAACGGACACAAAGAACACTCAGACTCGAGTGGGAATCGAACCCACGACCTATGGCATAGCAGTCAGGGTCATTAACCACTAGGCCAACAGGCCAGTCATTTGAATGCAAATATTTTTGTGCATCATTAATTTTAATAATCTAAAATTAATGTAGTGTCCGCATTTACTAAAAAATGTTACAGTTCGTATCTAATGAAAACATTACCTAATATAGGTAGGTAATTTAGAAAAGGTGCACAGTAATAGAAACGTGCCTGTATACAAAGTTCGATGAACCAAAACTTACATGGGTCGTGAACAACATATTCACAAGTGCACAAGACAATAACAGAGCAGCCACAACTAGTTGTTCTCTAAATCTATAACAGTTAAGAGATATATCAGTGTTGCGTGTATATTCTGTAACATCATTATTCACCAAAATCATTTAAATACGTACACTAATTTAACTTTATACTCGAATATTGTATGCAATGCTGTTTTTATAAAAACGTACGCCACAGTTAAGTAAGAAAACGTTAATCCTAAGAAAACAGACGCGGACCTGAAAATAATAATTAAAATATAAGTAATGTTTGATATTTGCCCCCTTACCACTACTATTATCTAGTAAGCGCATGCGTAACTTGCCCCTTCGGTGTTATTTTCATTCATAACTTGTTTTATTGAACTATTTGTAAAATAATTATTATTATAAAATTATTTATAAAAATAAAATAATTGAGCATACTAACATAAGGTGCGAATAATCACCCATAGATGCGCACTTCGAATATACAGGGAACATCCATAAAGTACCTAAAAATAACAGTTAAAAATTTCACATTTGCTAATTGACAAAAGATTCGGATCGGGGTTCAAAATCAAGTGTTGTGGTAAAAGAATAAAAGGTAGTTTCGGATAGGGGTTCAAAATGAAGTGTTGTGGTAAAAGAATAGAAGATAGTTTCGGATCGGGGTTTAAAATCAAGTGTTGCAGTAAAAGAATAGAAGATTGTTTCGGATCGGGGTTCAATATCAATGGTTGTGGTAAAATAATTGAAGATAGTTTCGGATCTGGGTTCAAAATAAAGTGTTGTGGTAAAAGAATAGAAGATAGTTTCGGACTGGGGTTCAAAATCAAGTGTTGTGGTAAAAGAATACAGTTTAGTTTCGGATCGGAGTTCAAAATCAAGTGTATGGTTATGGTGGGAAAAATAGTTTTCAATAACACAATAACAGTTGCCCAAAGCGAGATCCTCTTCCGAAGAGACCGAAGAGTAGAGGCGTAGTCGCTTCCCTGACCCAGGGTGCACTACGAGTACAATTTGTAGCCAAGCACTTCAAGATTGTATATAAACTTTCTAGTAAGTTCTCTAATTTACACCACACTATATTAATTTATTAGTACACCACAGACTACCCTGAATTATAAATATTTGACAATATATGTACAAAGGTTGTCTGGAAGAAATCAATGTTATAATCCCTGAGTGAAAAGACCGCCGATTGTTATGCCTAAATGTTTATAAGTACGTGTATCACACTGAAAGTTTTTAGAATAGGCCAGTAAGAAAAGCAGCTGAAGAAAAATTTATTTATATTTCATCGTGAAGAGTTGCTGGACTCCCATCAACCGCGTCCCCAGGTGATGGATGTCACTGAAACAACGCCACAAAGTCAGAAACAGACCAAATTCAGTTATTGGCTGACAGCACCATTACCAAGATCAAATATGTTTGCAGAATTAGAAGTTACTGAAGAACCAAAAACCACAGACCAAGTCAGACGCTAGGTAGTCAAACCCCCACCCTTCTTCGTTGATAAGGTTAGCAATATTTTGCCGCTATCAAAAATGTTAGAAGATGTGGCTCACGAAGATTACGAATTCAAAATCTTACAAGGTGAAAGAGTCAAACTCTAGGCTGAATCCCCCGAGTCATACTCGACTATATACAAAGAACTTAAAAGCAGACACACTTAAGTTCTTCACATACCAACCAAAGCATGAGAAAAACTTCAGAGTAGTTCTAAGACGTATGCATCCCTCAACTGACACTGACGAAATAAAACAAGCCTACTAGAGGAACTACACCATAAGCCAAACAATGTTTGGAATATCAAAAACAGCAAAACAAATAACCCCTTCCAATGTTGTGATTAGATTTGCAACCAAGTCCTAACAATAAAGATGTCAACAGCATTAGATCACTCCTTAACTGCCGTGTAGAAATTGAACCACCCAGACCAAAACGCGCAATTCCTCGATGTTCCAACTGCCAACAATACGGTCACACGCAAAAGTTCTGCCAGACAACCCGTGTGAAATGCGCTGGACGCCATCACACAGCAAACTGTCCTAGAAAAGAACGTTCCGACAAAGTGAAATGGATTCTCTGTTGGTCTGTCATCCCAAGCCTTCGACAGAGTATAGCATGAAGGGTTATTATTTAAAATAAATTCTTTGTTCCCCAACTATGCGTATAAAATTCTCAAATCCTTCATAGAGAATAGATATTTCCTAGTTAACCACAGTGAGGTGCTCTCAGGCCTTTCTAGTATTAATGCAGGAGTCCCACAAGGTAGCGTCCTGGGACCGCTACTCTATCTGATCTACACCTCTGACCTACCAACATGAGACTGCTTAACAACTGGAACCTTTGCCGATGACACTGCGATTTTGGCCTCTCATGAGGATCCAACAGAGGCGTCAAAAAATTCTACAAGATGGAGCAAATGCTATTTCAGACTGGCTCAAGAAGTGGCGAATCAAAGCCAATGAAACAAAGACCATGTGAGACACACCACGACAAGCGACATTGAAATTGTGCAGAGATTCCAGAACAAAATGCTGAGAATGGTAACGAACGCTATCTGGTACGTGATAAACAAACAGTTGCATCACGACTTAAAAGTCTATACAGTTAAACAAGAAATTCGACAACATACAAAACCCTACAAGGAAAGGTTCATATACCATCCAAACCGCTTGGCGAAAATCTTAATGGAGGAAACTCACACAACGCGCAGACTGAAACAGAAAATGCCACAGGACATTCTAAAAACACAATAAAGTATGTTATGACAGGACAGACGCCTACCCACCAATTACTAAATGTCCTAGCATGTGACAGAATTTAGTGCACAAAGAAAACAAAAAAAAAATGTTTTTACAAATTGGCGTCAACTTAAAAGTGTCTGTCGTGCATCGAAATGGATTTGACCAGAGAAAATTTTCGCTCAATGATTTATTACGACTTTCGTTGCGGTCTTACTCAACAATAATGTTACGATAGACTTCGATTGGCATTTTATTACGAAGCCCCATTTCGTGCCACTGTTTACAATTGGTTTAATGAGTTTAAAAGTGGTTGAAGTTAACTCACTGATGCGAGAATCATCAGAAGGACGTCTTTCTACGGCGACTACTGAAGATACCTAACGTGAGTGCTGTGCGGCTAATAGAAGGGTGACATATCAACAGATTCGGGCAGCTTTAGGCATTGGTCAAGTAAAAAAGTTTACATGAACATTTAGGCGTCAGAAAGCATTGTACTAGATGAATACCTTAAAATTTGACAGAAGATAATAAACGCCGTCGTCTGGATTGATGCCGCTCAATGCTTGAAAAGTATGACGGAGGTGACTCGAATGCTGTATATGACATCGTCACAGGTGATGGAAGCTGGATATATTGTTACGAACCCGACACCAAAAGACTATCTGCGCAATGGACGTTTCCATTCGAAAATTTACAAAAGTAAAGAAAGACAGAAGTCAAGGAAAAAGATGATTACCCCATTCTTTGGACGGACGGGTCATTTCGCAACAATCATTCTAGAAGATAAAAGGACTGTTACTGCAGATTGGTATGTCAGTCATTTTTTACCAGTTGTCTTGCAAAATGTTAGACAGCGGCGCCCAAGAAGCAGGATCCTCCTCCACCACGACAATGCTCCAGCTCACTCCGCTAGACGGACTATCGAATATTTGACTATCGAAGTTGTGGAGCTAGTGAGTGGCACCTGGCACCTTATGACTTTTATTTATTTCCAAAAAATAAAAGATAAACTTAGAGGAGTTAGTTTTATGAACCTTGAAGATGCCGTGGCTGCATTTGAAAAAGGCGTGGAAGAGATTCATGAAGAAGAGTGGGCTCACTGCTTCAGTTAATAGTTCCATCGCATGCTGCGCTGCTTAGAAAGGAACGGAGACTACTAAAAGCAATAAAAATATTCACCGTATCATTCCGTTTTTTATTTTCTAAAAACTTTCAGTGTGACCTCCGTAATATGTTTATATTTGTATTTCAGTTAAAAGGTGTACAATAAGGAGATAAATAGATAGATAGATAAATTCTTAATTGTATAGCAAATAAAGAAATTAATACAAACTTGTGTACATCATTATGTAGGTATATGTAGATTCTTACCAAACTAAAGCCTAAGTACAATTGGCGACGTTATCGTGATTTGAGATTTCTTCCAGGCAGGATTGGATGGAAAGAGAGATTTGGATGAGATGAGGAGTGTTAGTGTACAATAATTTAATTGAACAGTTAATTAGTTACCTGTGTATAATATACCAACATTTGCGACTTTTCTAAGACTTATATACCTAATTAAAAAAACTATAATCATAATATACGTACAAATACATATACAATATACATACATATAGCTGAAAAGGTACAAATACAAATGCACGTTATCAAGAGCCTTAACTACTCAGCAACTCAAGTAATATTCCTATAGTAGTTTTTTTTAAATTGAACAGTGTTTGTGCCCGTCTAATGGACAGTGGTAATGTGTGGCCTGCACTGTAAATGATTTATCCCATCAAAAACATAAATGTGAAAATGAGAGCCAAGTTCAATATTAATAATATAATATAGACAAAAGAGTTGAGATCTAAATGGGTACAAACTTCTGTAGATTATCCTAAAATTTATTTATAAGAACATACGTTCCAAAATAAATTTAAAACACAATTCTTGTTTTTTCTGCTACAACAATGTTTGCTATTGAAAAATATAACCTCTTGAATTTGAAAGGTCGTTTTTTACACAAATGAAATAACTTCCGAAAAATTGAAGCTCAAGATTTGACTTGGCTAGTTTTTACCAGCAAACCAAACTTTTAGAAGAGTTGGTAAGATATATGTTGACCTTACAATTCGAAAACAGTAACTTCTTGTAAAGGGTTTTAATAAGTAAACAAAATTTCATGTGTTAAATAGGTTTTGATTTATTAAGCCGTTAAAAGTGGTCCTCCAAATGGTTCGTGTAATATACACACGGCTACTGCGACGCCAGTTCTTTTTTCTTGAACTTGGCTTCATAAAATTCGTCGTCAAGTCAAAATCTCCGATGACCTAAGGAACCTTGAATGTATATCGTGTAAGAATTCAAAGTGTTCTTTAAGATAGAAAGGAGTATTGGGATTGAAAAGTACTGTATAATAGTGAAAGAATATGAATATTCCGGCGAAGCCGTACGTATAGGTAAGGTTGAGCTTATTACATTAAAAACGTGGTCAAATTTCAAGTCAAAAATAACTTTACACAAGAGTTTTGCAGTAGCTCAAGTTTATTAAATTGGTACTCGATAACCAACAATTGGAAGAAGAGGGTATTCTGCAAGTTACGCAATCTTCTCAGAGACGCTGCAGAAGCAAACATTTTTCTGCTTACTTGAAGCTGCAGACCTTAGGACAAATTTTTATCACTAAATATTTTCCCAGTATAACAGAAAAATATGGAATATTAAATAAATTTCATCTTCTTGCTTCGAAATCGATAGGTCCAAGCTTGGGATGTGTTTTTATTCTATAAAGTATTTTTTTAAGATGGTAGATACAATTTTCAAACTATGAAAACTAAGTTTTAAACTTATGCATCTTACTTCTACTCATATCATCAATGCCACTCCAGTTAGGATGTCTGTTGTCCACCGCTGCGCATAAGGCAGCGCCACCGGAATGGAAGCCAGAGAGGAGCACCACAAGGAACGAGTGCCACAAATTTTCCTGGTTGAACAATGGGTCTATGTGACCAGCCGCTGCAATAAGAACAACAGGTCGTCTTTTTATTCTATCTTGAGCGTTGATGCCACCATCACTCTATAAAGAAATGAAAAAATACGGTATCGTTTGGAAGGTTATTTGTTTGCAATATCGGCCACTAGCCATAAACGGCACAAACTCGGAAAGCAAAGAAAAGGGAATCCATTACAAAAATTCTGTGATCTGTCTGATGCGTGATGTAAATGACTTAATTGTTTGAAGCCGAATTACAGTTGCAAACAGGAAAACAGAGCTGACACGCGAGGGTGACACCTCTGGTGTAGCGAGAGTTCATAGGTATCGCTAACTGATTTGAAGGCTTATTAGTCGATTCTAAAATGTCTTTCCTAATTGGATTCTCTCTAATTTTGCTTGGAAATATTTCAGATTAAAGCAAGCGATTAGAAGAAGAAAAAATACCATTACAACAGATATTCAAAGAATATAAGCAATGCACTTTAAATTCTCACACGCACTCATCAGAATGCAAGCCCTGGCGGTTGCCAAATTTAAAACGTTAGTTTTGTAGTATTAACGATACTTTCGTTAATAGGAATCTACAAATAACTTTTTATATCAACAATTCTAATAATGAAAAGACATGCATTCGACCTATTTCAAGACAAACGAATATCATTTTGCAAGCTGTAAAAAACCTTACTGCATATTAGGTAACTACCGACTACACTTGCAAGTTGTAAGCGAACTTTTAGATCTAAATATAATTGAAAAGTTAAAGTAGTCTAACGTATATGACTTGAAGCACGAGATATTCCCCGACATATATTTTAGTGACTAGTTACTACAAAATCCCACTTACAGCATGCTTTATTGGTAACATTTTTGATTAATTAGGTATATAGTAGGTAGATAGAACACGCACTATCACTATACAGCCATATACAATGCGATAATGTATTGTCTATGGCTGTATAGTGCGTCTGCCTGTCTGACTTAAAGATATTATTTGTAATATTAAGAAATATGGTGATATACAATAATTACCATAACGATTCAATCCTTTGCCAGTAATTAGTTCAGTTCCGATACTTGCAGCATGTATATAGAGACTAACCTCTAAGGCATCTGAAAGCCCCTTATAGGCAGAAAAAATAGCTTAGATATTAGGTTATCATTAAGATAATAACATACCTAAATAGAGCATAGAAATGTACGATACATACAACCATTATTTCTTTTTTACCGAAGCGGAACGCTTTCAGTAAAGTTTTATATCCAGTGTTGTTATAAACCCCAATGAACACTATTAAAATTGTCCATATCCATGGTATAATTATAATCCATTGAGGCAGATTATTCCAAACCAACTGCAATATTGATAAAATAATAAATCAAATAGCGAAACACACCTACATAATGTACTTAACTTATTAGTTCCCGCACGACATCGCTCGCGCATGTTATATTTTATGTTAAATTTTGCGCAGTACCCTAATACTTTTTCCAAAATAAAAGTAGCCTAAGTTACTCCTTATAACACCAGCTATCTGCTAGTGGAAGTCCCTTGGAAATCGGTCCACCCGTTCAGGAGATGCCGGAACAAACAGACAGACAAAAAATTTAAAAACTGATTTTTAGGCATAGGTATTGTACAAATAACTGTATGAGCTTAAAAATAAACTATTATTTTGACATTACAAACAGACACTTAAATTTTATTTATGTGTATTGAGTATTGATAACACCTACGTACCACACAGTTATGTAGACTAGAGATCGCCGGATCACGGTAATATTGATAGATAATATACCGTGGCCGGATCGACCATTTTTCCACTTTAAATGTTTTATAAGTTGAACTGTCATTGTATAAACTGCCCATAGATTAGGTCAACATAAATACTTGACGCGTGTACGGTGTCGGTTGATTTAGCTATTTTCACGTATTTTTTTTTTATTTGTCGCACATATATCATCGTTTAAAAATGTTATCTTCCTGCATTTCTTCTATATTCTATTCGATTCTATTATTATATTAGATTCTATTCCTATCAAGTTAGGTTCTACCCTTCGCGAACTGTACTTTTTCTTTATGTCTTTCCCCATGCCTTTCTCTGTTAACCCTATAACGTGTAAGTATGCAAAATTTCATGTTGATCGGTTGAGTAGTTAAGGCGTGAAAGCGAAACAAACAAACATAAAAACTCACATTCGCATATATAATATTAGTTAGGATAATATAATCAAAGTCTAGTGAAAGTCAAAATGTTACCTAATTCATACTTGCATGTGAATACCTACTCTGTCGTAAAGAATTCGTTCCGAAATCATGGTACACCATATTATAATCCAAACACCCAAAACAAGTACAATGAGGGGTATATTAAAATATAGTATACTCAAATCTGGACGGAGTTTGACAACTTCCACACTGAAAGAAAAAAATATTATTAAGTAAATGAAACAGTTGCTTTATATACCTGGAACTTATTCTTGGCTCAAAAAAGTTAGGTGACAATACCCGAAAAAAAAAGAGTGATGTAACACATCATCAGATATCGGGCCATTAATAGAAACACTGAGGCACCGATAAGATAATGGTTACTTCGTAAACTGAGGTGACAGAGCAGAGCAGACCAACCTGAACAGTATCGTATAGTATTTTAAATCATTTTCACGTCTCAGATATAACATCAGAAGTGGGATAGGATCCGTGTGATTCTATCTCACGCGTCAATCTACTATTAACGTTGAAATATGTCGGAATATAGAAGGCATAATACGCCTATTTCGGGTTTGGAGCAACAACTACAAACAATCTTAAATTTTTTGACTGCCCTGGAAGATAATTCAACGTGTCATGTAGCGGGCACCATGTAGTCCAGTTCCGAGGTGGTAATGGGTGAAGTGACCTAAAACCTTGTAAGTGTGATCAACGCGTGGGTGTGGTCAACGCTATACCGGTAAGGTCAAATAACATTTTTCATCGAATTTAATCTTTAATTGAATGACGTTGATGTATGTGTACGGAGGTTGGTCACGTCCATAGCTTAAAAAAATCCAACCAATATACAAAATGCCTTAGGAATTACTTACTTAACTAATGGGTTAATCGTAGTTGGTCATATTTCAAGTTTAAATTCAAAACGTGTCGTCGAACAGATAGTACAAATATTTTGTGCGACGTAATGAAAACAGATTCTGGCAACTACCCTCGGTTACACAATCTTGTTGGAATGACTGATGAGTTAACAGCCGCGGTAGTTATAACAGTCAAGGCCGGCACCAAGGGCATCTTATACTGATCAGGTTGGTCCGTTTTGCTCGACGTGTTTTGGTGATGTTGCACCTTGAGTCTTGATTGGGACTTTCCAGAGGTCGGTAAACGCTACTGGTGCCTCTGCATTCGACGGCCACGGTTCGTGCTGTCGATGTTATACGGTCAATTAACACTGCGGTAAGATCTAACCGACATTTTTATTATCTCAAACTTTAATCCCAATGTGCATTACATTAAATATAAATGTTCACAAGTAGACAAAGGATGACCGAACGGCAGGAGAACCAAAAATGACGATACTTTTGAACTTAACTCTGTACAGGCCAGTTAGCTTGTACACTGTAGGATAAGGTAGGTAGGTAGGAAGTTAGTAGTTAATTGAGTACGCAGGAAAGACAGTGAAACGTAAATAGTGTATTCTAGTAAAGGTATATAAAAATGTATAGAGTAGCGAATCTTTCCTTGATTGTGCTTGTAGGTATAATAGTTGGTAGCGTACCTACTAACTTATGAAGTATTAATTAATGTATTTATAATAATAATAACGCGCAGCCAAGAGTAGCTCGCAACGTGTGCCCAAAATATCTGTATGTAAAATATGTATGATAGCGAGATCGTACATGTTGGCAACCGCAAAAGAAAAGATAAAATATATATATAAATAAACTTAAAGTTAAGGAACACGTTAAAGTTAAGTGAGTATCAAGGGAAAGAAACGCTAGTATAAAGCAAAACATTAATCGTCAAAATTAAACACGGTGTTGTCCTCTGCCTTAGTAGGTCGTTGTTGATGTTCGGCCCGTCGCTGCGTCGACACCCTTACCGAGCGGTCGTGAAGTTCTATATTCTCATAATGTGGTTCTTTTGATAGCACAGTTTTGTTTCTGCAGCAGCTAAGTGATCGGTACTTTCTGACGACGAAGATGACAGTACTGACTATTATTGCTCCGAGTAGTAAATTACGTACTGGTGACCGTCATGGGAAGAAATCGTTGCAGGGAGGACTTCTTGTTCCTTTTGTGAAAGCAGTCGTCTGAACATATCTTTCGTTTCCTCCGCGATGATGTCATGTTGAACTTCCCATTTCACATTGTGATGTGTTAAGTTAATAATGTTGTTCACCGTTGAGTTGAACAATGGTATGTTATAATTGTATTGTTATATGCGAGTAGATGGTAAAATCGTTACCTCGTAGTAAACATCCTTGCAGTAAGGTTACAATGCTAGATGTCGTCATCGCGTATGATTTTACGTCATTTTGGCATACGGTACGCAAAGAGCACGTTCCGCAACAAACCGCCAGCCAGGTGTTTGGAGGAAGAATGTAACTCGATCCACGCGTCACTGCATATCGTTTCCGTGACGTCACTGGGTGTGTCCGCACTGTGATTTAATAGCTTTGCCTCGCAAGGAGCACCTTTACTCTGTAAGCTAAACACTGGCATGTTTTTGTTACATATTAAGCGATCTCGTTTTAATACTGTACACAGCTTTATCTCATCTTCCGAAATGGCGTTAGTAAATGTTCATCCATATGACCCTTATATACGTTAGTAAGTGTATCGAAAAACATTTTTGTATCGAAGAACATTTTTTGCGATGCCGAATTGAAGTAACTGGTTGCCATAATGATCTCCATAGTTCCCTCAACTTTAGCTAAATTAATTATTTTTGAATTGACTTGCACGTTAATTGTAGGCGTCCTTTACAATCTCTCTAGTTGCATTTAGCCGTTGTCTAGGCAATCTAAGTATTTGCACGGCCTGTTAGGTTACCAAGTTTACTTGTGAGCCTTGGTCTAGAAGTGCTCGAAGTGTGACGTAAGTGCCGCTTGCAGACTTCACTTGATCCTTGTTGAGTAGAAGTGGGCGCTCGTGAAGTATCATTTTTCCTACTGTTATTGTATGTAGGTACAGATTTTCTTGCGAAATTAGTATGTAACAAGGTGTGGTGACGCATATTACACTCTTTGCATGTTTTTGACGAAATGCATTCCGTGTTGCTTGTAGGGAATGATTTGCTAATAGGTTTTGACGTTGTTTGTTTTTGTATACTAGGTACATATTTCCCTTTTCACACTTTTCATGCGTTCATACGCCATAAATTTGGTTTCCAGGAACAAAAGAAACTGATCTAAGTGATCTGTTATCTTGTAATTCTTTCATATAGTCGGTATAGGTTGTCTTATCCAGTTTCTGCGATATTAGATGCACTATAAGTGGATCCCAAGTAGTTGTATTTATTCCGATGTTCGACAACCCGTTCATACACTCTGTGATAACGTCATGCAAATTCTTTAGGCTGTAGTTGTCTGGGTGGTGCATAACAGGCAAGTTGAGCATAGTGTTGACGAAAGAAGTGAACTGGAGACGCTGGTTGTCATAGCGATGCGTTAGTATTTCCCAGCAGGAGTTGTAGTTATCAGCACTTATACCCAGGTGTTGTACCAATCGTACAGCTTCACCTCGCATTCTTGTCTTGAGATTGTTGTGAATTGTTTTAACGAAAAGATCTTTGAAGGAAATCCACTGTTCGTCGATGCGCCATGAGGCCTGTGAGGTGTGCAAGCTTAGAGAATTTAAAAGCCATTTTCACGTGAGATATAACAATACGTTTTTAATTATTTATAGGTACTTAGATTACATTGGATAGTTTGATCTCGATAATACGAACATGCATTTTCATACGTCATTGAGCTAAATAGACGCAAAGGGTTAACAATAACTATTGTTGTGTCTACCAATGAATCTGATAAGTTCGTTGTTCAAGATAACTAAAACCATCTAACTTCAGTATAGTCAAGTTACCTATCTGACGATTCAGAAATAAGAGTTACTAAACTTTCTTTGCAATACTGCACAAGGAGTTCTATACCTAAGGCCGGGACTCCACCAAAGCAGAGATGTGTGCGGTGTGCTGTGTGCTGTGCGAGAAGAGATGTTTTTCAGCTCGCGGGACTCCACCAAAGCGGAGATGTGTGCGGTGTGCTGTGTGCTGTGCGAGAAGAGATGTTTTTCAGCTCGGGTGCGAGGCGTTGAGTGCTCAGTACGCATTCTGACACGAAAGGTAGACGATGTCGCTATTATTACAAAAAAAGTATCTTCTTTTACTTGAAGAAGAACTACAGTCTGAACAAGCAGAATTGATAGCTTTATACTACCTAAACAAAAGAAAACATCGGTTTTGGAGAAGAAGTCACTTGTATTACCATACCAGTCATGGAGAATTTTTTACTCTGTTTAATGAGTTAGATGATTAAAGTTTTACCAAGTCCTACAGACTACCGAGGAATATATTCTACGAACTACATAACTTAATTAAACCGCATATATTTAAGCAAGATACTAACTACAGGAGATCTATCTGTACCCAAGAGCGGCTAGCAGTATGTTTGAAGTAAGTACCTACCTAATTATTTTTTTGTTAATGTGTGTTTGTGTTTATGTGTGTTATCTGCGTTTGAATGTGATCAGTCTTTTTTGAGTGTTTGTTTTTTTTGTGTAAAAGGGCTAAGTGAGAAGTACTCAAAACGAGAATCAAGAAGTACGAGAATACATGAAAAATATTATGTAAACTGAGGTATGTAAGGCCGCCCATTGTGCATTTTATGTTTGTTGTTTTTTTTTTTTTTTTTTAATGTATTTATATCATGTGTTTGGTGTACAATAAAGAGTACTATCTATCTATCTATCTATCTATCTATCTATCTATGTAAGGATTACGAGAAATCGAGATCCGTTGTCTCTTTCTACCCCTCCGGGAGACTGGAGTGATGCATATTATGTAAAAACCAAATATATTTTTATATTATCTTATTTATTCATAAAGAAAACAAAAAAATCAACTGCCGTTCTGGGAGTAGCAAAAAAAACGTAAGGTTATATTAGAAACATAACGTACAAAAAAATTATAACAGTAAATCACATGAGACATATTGCTTTCTTTTCCATATAGTTACAAATTATCATATGTGTCTTCTTCGTTTCTGAATGCTTCTTCTATCTGTTCATCGGTCATGTGCGTATCTTCCAAGCTTGGAACAGGTGCCTGTGTCGAACTTGGACCCGGTGTTTGTGTTGAGCTAGGAACCGGTGCCTGTGTTGAGTTAGGATCACCGGCCTGTGTTGATGTAAGAACCGGTGCCTGTGTTGAGTTAGGACCACCGGCCTGTGTTGATGTAAGAACCGGTGCCTGTGTTGAGTTAGGACCACCGGCCTGTGTTGATGTAAGAACCGGTGCCTGTGTTGAGCTAGGACCCGGTGTCGAACTTGGACCCGGTGCTGAAGTGTAACCGGGGGAATACCAATTATTTTCATTTATGTTATACCATGTGTTTTGTAGCTCAAGTTCTTCCAATTCTAGAAGAACATTGAAAATTTTACGTTTAGCCTGAAGCTGCATATAGTGAGAAAGTTTTTTTACACTTTTTGATATCGACAGAAAAAAAGTGTCCATTTCGTCAAGGGTATTATTTTTCTCTATCAATTTTATTTCTAGTTTTATTTATTTCTAGTAGATTGTATTTCTAGTTTTTCTTGGCGTATTCTTTCACGGTTTGCATGGTGCTGTATAAGTAAATTACTTATTTCATCCGATTTTCTTGTTGCATTTCTGCATGTCGAGGATGAGACGCTTGATGTCGGTGACGGCGAATGTTGTACAGATGGACGATCTTCTGGAGTGCTTCTTGTATGATTGCTTGATGTTTCAAAAAACTCATCGGTTACATTATTTTCCAATGAATTTGTTTCCTGTTCATTTATATTTGTTTGTGAGGTATAATTTGTAGTCCTGTTTCTATTCGTCATATATGGTATCAAAAATTCCATTACCTTCTCATATTTCCATTCACGAATTTGTTTACCACTCTGTCCACTTCTAGTGGCATTCTTCCTTTTTAATGCGTCCCGGTGGCTGTCTCTCAACTTTTTCCACTTAGATTTAGCCATTTTTACTGAAATAAAAATAATTGAAATCATTATAAATATTAAATGTTGACATTGCCATAGTCAAAATATACTTACCGCATTATCACTCATGCAGAATTTATAACCATTATAAATATTTAAAAAATACCTGAGTTTCAAGGGAAACCAATTTATAAAAAAAATATCTGAAATCAAACAAACAAAACGGATTGTATCTCTCGTACGTGGTCGCGGCAGACGGCGGCGTCGAAATTTGAAATGTTAATAAATAACGAGTGATAAATCCATTTTATTTGTTTGATTTCAATGTGTTGTGCTCGTGTGAATCTTAGACTTTTAATTGTTTTTTTTTCTATTATTTAAAAATGGCTATAACTTTTGAACGAGTGAAAATTCTGTAAATACATAATTTCAGTGAAGCCTATTCTTTTATAGTTCCGGAAACAACACGACACTGATTAAGATATTATTTTGAAATGACCCTTCTATTCTAACTGAAACCACGACACATAAATATAAATCTATATTATAATTATTACAGGTACTTGGCGACTGGTTCAAAATTTTCACAAATAGCTGAAAATTTTAGGATTGGAAAATCGACTGTTCCAAGAATTATAGAAGATGTCTGCGATGCCTTGTGGACAGTATTACAACCTTTGGTTATGCCAGAACTTAATGAAAATGATTGGAAAAAAATTTCAAAGCAATTTGAAGAAATCTGGCAATTCAAAAACTGCGTCGGGGCCATTGATGGCAAGCATGTGTACATGTTTGCACCCCTAAAATCTGGGTCCTCATATTACTGTTATAAACACAGGTTTTCAACTGTAATGATGTGCGTAGCCGACGCTACCCGAAGAATAATTATGGTAGATATAGGTTCAATGGGAAGGTTCAGCGATGGTGGTATTTTTGCTGATAGTATATTCGGAATTCGTTTGAGAGAAAACAGACTAAATCTACCACAGCCACAACCCTTGTACCAAAATGGAGAACCTGTACCGTTTGTTTTTATTGGAGACGAAGCTTTCCCTTTGATGCCTAACTTAATGAGACCATATCCACGCGATAATTTAAATAACGAAAAACGAACATACAATTATAGACTTTCAAGAGCTCGTCGTATTGTGGAAGCTACATTTGGTGTATTATCACGGAAATGGTACGTATACCGTAAAGAATTTGAATGTAAAATAGAAACAGTGGAAAAAGTGATAAAAGCAACGTGTGTTCTACACAACTTTTTAATTGACAAGATGCCTGGCTATCTAGATAATAATGAAACGGGTTTGGCCACGACTATGTTTAACGACACAAACGTGGAAAATCTATTATCGAATGACAATATGGATGCTTATCAAGTTCGAGAAAAATTCTGTAGTTATTTCAACAACGAGGGCGCCGTTCCATGGCAAGACACTCGTACTACAATATTACTTGAACGAAATACTTAGTATAATAAATTGCACTTACCGTCAGATAATTGAGTTTCTTTCAAAACGTTCTCCCAAGCTGCATCTTTGACGTCAGTAAGTTTATAGGTATCTATTGATGTGTTCCATAGACATGGATATTTTTTTACTGATTCAATAAATTGTTCATCCATTACGTTTTATTTAAATTAACTAATTGTTTACGTTGAAAAATACAAACTGCACAAATTATTCACGATAAAAGCGTGTGCTCGCGTGCACGGTACTAGCAAGATGGCCGGCCGGCCGGCGCGCGCGCGGGGTTCTGCGGGTTGCTAGCGGGCGAGAGGGGGGAGGGTGACATCGCTCACTGCACGCCGCTCACATCTCTCGTCTCCACTGCGCGTCGTCCGCGCACAGCTCACATCTCCGCTTCCATCGCGACATACAAATATTACACATCTCCGCACAGCGATCTCCACTGAAGCTGAGCGGAGAGGAGATGTGTCAATAACTCAATTCTATTGGTTGTTTAAAAAACATCTCCTCTCCGCTCGTCTCGTCTCCGCTTTGGTGGAGTCCCGGCCTAAGGCTGTCTTGTGATTGTGGAAAAAGTTACTATTTAAACTAAAGGCCGTTTTGAATATGTATGTGATCGATGCCCTTGGTCACCGATTGTATTTGGTAATAATATATGGACTTAATAATATATGTACCTAAATGTGTATGTATATTAAAAACATTCGAACATACAAGAAATAATTAAATGCAGGGGTAGCGTACAGAGCAGGATACCGGCCCGGATAAGTTTCCTTGCACACTTCTATTTTTGTAGAAGGGCCTATCCTTGGTTTTAGCCTGTGGGAAAATTAAAAAGGTAATATTAGATATAAAAATAAATTGTTCAATATACCGCTTAAATGCAACAAACCATTTTAATTTGGGTTCACTAGCGTTATCCCATACTTTGTGCAGCAAATCAAGGGTGCTTGAATTAGTGGCAGAAGCTTCCGTTTCCATTAAGATTCTAATCTGCAACATTTAAATTAACAAAAATCCCTACTCAATGTTTCTGTCGGTTGTGATTAGATACATCATAGTCAAAGTTACTAATTAACGGTAATGGTTTAAGGTTTAAGATCTTTATTCTCACTAAGAATATTACAGAATTCACTTACGTGAGAAAAACACTTCACAAGTAAATTTAAAAAGTAAAAAAGAACATAGGTACAGAGAACAACACACTTTTCTATAACTATTACTACATTATTACAACTATTACAATACAATACACAATAAGTAAGGCACAATATATGCAAATGAGGGTAAGAATATAAAATGTTTACACCGGGCCGGCAGACAACTACGGGCCGTTAGACCCAAGCGCAGTCGACAAGTCCACAGATATGTTATTACTAGATATGGCATAGATGGACAATCAGATTTAGTACCTATATAATTTATTGTGATCTTTTTATTTCTCCCTTATGACATAAACAGGTAAAAATGAGATATTTTAAAACATAATTATTTTAGTTGATAAATGTTATTATATTAAGTTTAAAATGTGGTTTTTGAGTAATTTTTTTCAAAGTAATAATTGATTGTGAGTCCTTAATGTTATTTGGTAATTTATTATACAGCTGCGCACCATCATAAACTAAACTTTTCTTACCATAGTTTGTGCGAGGCGGACGTAGAACAAGATTATTAGCACTACGTAGTAAGCGTTTTTGTATTGTGTATCTTTTAGTAAAGCTTATATTAGAGTGGATATCCTTGTTCAATATTTTTCTTATTGTGAGACATGTATTATAAGTAGAGATCGGATAATCGGATGCATATTTACCTAAAGTAATTTTTTGGCTAACAAATTATGGAAACGACTTCTTAGAATATTGTTATGAAAAATAAATCCCGGGATTCCGGGATCGCATTACTAATCAGATGTATATTTACTTAAAGTTAAATTTTAATCTCCCATTCGAGTATGTGTGTATGTATATAGGGTGTAAGAGAAATGGTGGTGTGGTAAATAAGAAATCATAAATGAATATAAATTTATTTATTCATTAAGGACATCTTATCTTACACAATATTTTTATGTTGTACACACAGAAAATACATAGAGGAGAAATGAAAGATAGAAAAGTTGTACATGGGCACTTTGGGCACACATGGGCAGGACATGCACTTCTTACATGGCTAATATGAAGAAAATAAAAACTTAAATCATTTTGTATTTTACCATTAAAGTGGCAGCGTGATAAATATGGAGAGATTTGGAAAAGACCTTTACTCAACATTGGGTGGCTAAAGATTAAAGAAGAAAGATTACCCCAGTGACAATATCTTTAATCTCTATTTATAACTATGGTTCGGTCACTGAAATCTGTTATTTCTGTATCTGTTTGTGTTGAACATGATGGTGTTACATCTGGTTCTACTAACTGTTCAAAACTTCTTAATTCAGGATTATTCAGAGAATATAGTATAGAATAATAATTTTCTCGAGGTTATCGTTTGTTAGTATATTTCTTTTCAAATTCAGAATCCACTTGTAGGTTGAAAAGAATATTTCCTAGATAGATAGATATGGCTTCGTTTCTATCCAATAAAGCACAACACTCGATATTTTGTCAAAATGTTTGGCATAGTAAAATGCCGCCTCTAGTCATGTTCTCACTTAGTGATAACTGGCTCTGTAGGCCAAAGCAAATTTGGATGCAGTTCCTTTAAAATTCGTACTCTGTTGGGAGCTTTTAAAAATATTTTTTTGACATTATTAATTAGAGTGTCTACATCACCGCACCTTAAACATATTGTCTCTGTTAATCTATCTAAGGCGTGAGCTAAACACGTATACGCTACGCTGTCGCTTCATAACATTAAAACGTCCTGCACTTTATTGTTGAATTAGGTCCCCCATAAGCTTTTAGACATTCAATCACAAACTCGGACACAGTACGACCGTTAACAACATCTAAAGTTAGACAATTAACAGGTAAATTTGTCCCGGTGAGTTTTTATTTAATGGTTTTACAACATGTCATCCATTTCTTATTGTTTTGTACTTCACTGATTCGAAATGGTTTTCTTCGCTTTTAATGTCGTATCATATTTCGTACCGCTCATAGTTCCAGTTGATGGGTCGTAAAACATCTCTGGGTGATTTCGTAGCCATGACTGAGCTGTCTTCTCTTTGAGTTAAATCCGCCATCATAATAGCGAATAATACCTACGAACTAAAAAAGATCATTCTTTGATGGTTTGAAAAGATGGATCAAAATGCAGTATCACATCACAACACTACACAGCGCAATGTTTTAAAACTTCCTGAAATATTGCAAATGTTTAAACAATAGTCTATTAATGCAACAGCCGACCAATTAGAGAGCAGAACATGTTACTACCTGCCGAAAGTACCATTACTCAGGTACATTTGACTTTACTAGAGAGTTTTTTATTATATTATACAAATTTTCTCACTTTAATCCAAATCAGATTTGTAGCTATATACAAGTAGGTACAATGTTTTTAAATTGTAAAAAGAAATAATGCTTACCTTGTTAATAAAAGAAATAAGAGGTCCAAGCCGCAGAGCAGGTAAATCCAGGATTCGTGACACAAAGTCGTTGTTTCAAGCAAAACAAAAATCCAAATCACAATGCAAATCAGAAACCGTTGTTCAATAGCCAAGTAGGTAATTGAAGAAATTAAAAAAACCTTGAGAAACACCCGAACGCATAGCAAGCACAACGACGAATGTAGTTGTATTGTCGCGTCGCTACTTGCGCACAAGCAAGTATTACCGTCTCACTCACACTTTTACAAAGTGCTTACATTCCCTGAGGTTTAATAGGCCCGATTTGAGTAACGTAATAAGGTTGTTTTTGCTTAGTCAAAAATCACTGACAATAAAAGTAGGGAAAAGCAACCATATTCCGTTGTAACAGGGCAATAGTCGTTTGTGTCAAACTGGGTTTATTACATCTCACGGAGTATACACTTAAATTTGAATTTCCCGGAAACGCGGGATTTTGTCGATAAAAAAGTGCTTTCCATAATAGCCAACATCTCAACTTTAGGTAAATATGCATCCGAATATCCGATCTCTAATTATAAGTGTATGTCTGCTTAATATTCAATAATTTAGTATCTTTGTACAATTTTTTGGTTGATGTCCTATAGTTATAATTAAATAGCACTTTTATTAACTTATTTTGTGCAGTCTGTATCAAGTTAAGATAAGTTTTGCCAGCCGAACCCCAAACTTCGATTAAATAGTCAATATGTGGCTTAATAAGCGAATTATATATTATATATTTTACCTTTTGAGGTAGACATCCCACAATACGCCGAACTGCGCCCGTGAGTGATATTAGTTTGGACCTAACCTTGTCAATATGCGGTTTCCAGCTAAGGCGACTATCCAATATTAATCCAAGATATTTTTCATTCGTTTTTCTTTTAATTGGGACATTATTTATGGAAGGTTCTTTAAAGTTCATAATTTTTTTGTTTTTTGCACAAAATATGACATAGTTTGTTTTTTCAGTATTGATGGTAAGTAAGTTATGCTGGAACCACATGTTTAACAAGTCCAGATCACTCTGCACATCAGGCATTATACTATTTATTGATTGACCAAAGTAAAAAAGGCTTGTATCATCCGCATACAATGTTATGTGAGCTTTGAGGCCAATTTTATGCATATCGTTAATGTATATTAAAAACAAAAGTGGCCCCAAGATTGAACCTTGGGGCACACCGTACTTTACGAATTTAGGAGTGCTTTGATTATCTTTAATTTTTACTATTTGCTGACGATTACTTAAATAGGATTCAAATATTTTGTGTGCATAGCTTACAATACCAATATTTTTTAATTTTTGTAGCAAAATTTTATGACTGACAGTGTCAAATGCTTTTTGTAGGTCTATGAATACCCCTAAGGCTATTTGTTTTTTATCAATTTGTACTTTTATTTCAGTTACTAAATCTATTGTTGCTGATAGAGTGTTCGACTTCCCTCTAAAGCCGTATTGTTTGTCATAAAGGAAGTTTAATGATACTAGAAGTTGATTCAACCTGTTATGCAACACTTTTTCAAATATTTTTGATATTATGGGTAATACAGATATTGCACGATAGTTACTAGGGTTAAATTTACTACCAGCTTTATGAATTGGGGATACTTTGGCAATCTTTAAACTATCCGGAAATACTCCGATCCTTAGGCAAGTGTTGATACATTGGGTAAGACCTTCAGCTATTAGATTTTTTACGCATATTAAAGTTTTTGCAGAAATTCCATCTATACCAGAACTAGTGTTTAGTTTTAAATTATTTATTATTTTTACAACTTCATCCGTTGACGCTGGCTCCCATTCACTAATTTGGCTACGTGAATTTACTTGAATTATCCGGGAGAAAGACTGGGTTTCATGAAATTTCTTAGGTATCTTGTTAGCTAGGGTCTCGCCTATAGTCGAAAAGAAATCATTGAAACATTCACAGATAGCTTTTGGATCTGTAATTACATCTGACCCAATTTCAAGTTTCTTTGTTGTGGCATGAATAATTTTATTATTGGCCAAGTTATTTATCAGGCTCCACATCTTTGCAGGATTTGATTCACAGCTCTTAAAAGATTTATGGTAATAATCCTTTTTGGTTTCTTGTATTTGCCGCGACACTAAGTTCCTAGCTTTCTTAAATTCTGTCTCTATTGTTTTGTTTAAGTAATTTTCCTTATGACTTTGCCACAATATATTACGTTTATTTATATTAGCTATTATTTCCTTATTTATCCATTCCTGATTAGGGCTATTTAGGGTTTTACTTTTAATTTTGCTACTTTCTTCTATACATGTTAATAGTTTACGTTCAAGATCCCCGTAGTCTTTGGATTGTTCTATGTTCTTAAGGTTTTCAACATTTTTGTACAATATATTGTAGTCTATAGCTCTGTAGCTGATTTTTTCAGCGGCTGGTGGCTGGCATTGCTTTACCTCAAAATAGATTTGTTTGTGATCAGACATAGCGGATTCTACAATAGCAAAGTTAAAGCCTGTGTTTTTTAAGTTGGAACTAATATGGTCGAGGATGGTTTTTGATGTTGAAGTCTCACGAGTACAGTAATTTTGGTTTACTTTGTTTATGATTTTAAAATCGCTCTCTTTCAGTGCGTTTTTATATTTATCAGTCTGGCTGTCTGACTTCAGGAGGTTGAAGTTGAAATCACCAAATAGGACTGCCCTTTTCTTGTTATTGAGTTGGTTAGAAAATGTTTCTAGGAAGCGATCAGTTTTCGTGCGTTCTGGTTTATAGATAGCACCAACGTCCAAAGAGAACTTTGAAATATGAACCCACAGGAAATGATTGTCATCTATGTTAAGGTCTTCGATTAGATGATGTTCCATGTCATTATGTACAAAAATGGACACTCCACCACCTCTTACATTAGTTCTATAGTTATAATAATGAGTATAACTCGGGATTTGCAGTCTTTTTGCTTCATCCTCATCTTTGATCCATGTTTCGCATAGTATAATCACGTGTATTTTCGTTTGGAAAGATTGTACAATACATTTAAGTTCATCAAATTTACCAGGCTTAACGATGCTTCTCGTATTGGCATATAAAAATTTTAATGACTTTTTACTGGTGTCTATGTTTGCATAAGTATTGGTCACTTGGTAGGAAATAATCTTACTAGATATTATTCTATTAGAATTTGTAGTGGTGTTGTAGACTTTTTTGGTGGTATCTCAACAATCTTGGGGACTCCTTTAATATATTTAATGCCTAAATTTTCCTCTCCGTTCTCAATTCGATTTTTTAATTCTTCTTTTACACGTAGCATGTATTCGCGTTGGAATGGTGTCTGGTCGGAAAAAAAATTTACGGTGACCTTTGCGTTGCTTTTATTTCGAAGTATAGCTTTTGCTGTTGTTTCAGATTCATAACATATTTTGATTGGTCGTGTTATTCCGGGTTTGTATTTCCCTAGACGGAATACTTTAGTAGGCGGGGGATAATTTGAGATTACCATTTCTATTATTTTTGTAATTTCATTTTTATCATGGACCAGGCGTTCTGCCGAATTTTCATGCTGTTGTTCTGGAACACCAACAGCTATGATATTTTTACCTCGGTAGTTGCGTTCCTGCACTTCGGTTATAACTTTTTCATAATTGTCCAGTGTGATATTGGGTGTATGTTCATGGGAAACTGTTCTGGCTTTAAGTTGTTGTAGTTCGGATTCTAGTCTGGTAACCCTTTCCTCGGTTTTATTACTTGCATCTACCAAATTCTCCACTTTTGTTTGAAGTATTTTTTGCTCTTGTACAACTGTTTCCATGGTCCCGCAGATGATATTCACTTGAGTTTTGATAGTGTTGACATCGTCACATAGTTTATTTATACTTTCTGTACGCTCAGTATTGGTGGATTTTATAACTAACATCATTTCACTCATTTGCTTTCTCAGCTCACAAAGTTCTGTTTTAATGTCGTTGTCACACTCAACAAACTTTCGCTTATTACGAAACGTAACTTGAGATGTATCTGTGAGCGTTGAAAGGTTTGGTTGAGATTCGCTAAAGCCACTTCCAGGTGGTGAGCGTTGTACACTCATTTTGTATCTGTGGCACAGTATGTTCCGATAACGTTTGGAAGGTGCGAGTGATACGAAAAATAAGGTCTTGTCTTGCTTACCCGAGGGGGTGAAGAGAGGGAATCTCGGCACGGGTACTCGTTTCGACACAGGTCAACTAGTCGTAACCACTATGTATATTGTTAAACCAATAGTTTCTTAATTTTGTTTAGACTAAGATTAGTTTTGATATAGCAAAAAAAAATATTTTTAAATAAATCTTGTGACACGTCCTCTCTGTACTCTCTTTACTTTCGAATTGTATATATATATAATGTAAGCTCGAATCTAATGTTGAGCACTGACAGAATGGTGATTAAATTAGCTCATACGAATGCATCTTGCTCCTTTTACTATGACTATGATCTTATTGATATTGACATTATTTTATTAAAGAAATAGGTTTAGGTACTCACGTGTATTTGGATGCCCGACTAGTTTCGGACCCGATTGATTCCAGGTGTCAAGCGTCCTGCCGCGATGGTGTCAGATGTTACAGGCACCCGAAATACACGCGTGAATAAAACCGTATATATTTAATAAATATCAATACCACTCGCGAGAGTTTTTATTCCCATTAACATTATTGTAGAAATTAGTTATTACTGCATAATTTGCATCTATATTATCTCTTGTAGAAATCTGATGTACCTACTACAAGGGATAATATGCGTACTGATATATATGTGCCTATATATATACTTCTCAAAACAAAATAAGGGCCACTAAGTTTTTTTTGCTGTATCACGAAAACAGTAAAGTTACTAAATTGTTTAACTTAGGTGGTTAGGTTTAATTTAGGTAACTACAAAATAATGTTATTGCTTATAATTTAGGCTAACACTTGTTTAAAAAAAAATATTATTTTTTAATTTTAAACTTTATAATGAAATTAGCCATTTTAAATGGAAAACATGAAATAAAATCAATGTATGTGAAAAGTACTGTTAGTAACGAGTATGTCCTCTACTCTTGCATTGCATTACTAAAGCCTCGCTTGCATACTCTGGATTAAATTCCTCACATTTTCATCTGAAATCTCCTCACAGATACGTTTTAATACGCCAATTAGCCGCTGCTGGTTGTAGACCCCTGTTCGTTCTCTCTAACCCTTCTTTTTAATTGGTCCCGCATATATTCAATTGGATTAAAGTCCTGACTGTAGGCTGGCCATGGTAACACCTCAATATGAGACTCTTCCAGTACAGCTTGGGTCGCTCGAGCTGTGTGTGCACGGGCATTGTTTTGCATCAGAACGAATACAGGACCCATTTACTGTGCAAAAACTGACGGGAGCATCTTAAATGGTTTTCACGTTGAGCCCTGGTCAGAGGAATTTGAACAACTCCTCGTCCTAACGTTTACTGGTCTTCATGCAGTCGATAACGAATAGTTTGGTCACTTACACCGGTACCTATTGGTCCCGATTCTATTGTACACTCGACTAAACTAAAACCTGACTTAATTTCTTCATATGAAATCAACCCTATCCTCTTCGCAACAAGGTCTATTTGTTACTGGCATCTATTTCTCAGCGCCACGAAATTTCACTAAAACCTGTCAACATATACTCAACTTTATTTCCACGCAGCGAGTCCCCATTTATTCAAATGGGGTATAATTGCCATTTAAAAACTTGTTCAAAACGAACTACGATGACGTTATTTTAATCGACACCTACGAAGACGCTTACAAAAAACACAGCAAAAGAGATGGCATTCAACGGATAGCGGCTCTCGCTACGTGGTATAAAGTTTATTTAAGCGTGTCAGACTTTAGTCGACAAATAAATTGCTTATTTCGATAGCGACATATGTTACCTCCTTGTTTAAATTTGAAAAAAGACCTTGTTTCAAACTATACAAGATTTACATTTTATATGAAGAAAATTTAGTCAATTATAGTCAAGAGATTAATACAACAGAATTGACACCATTGTCAAACGTAGGTGCGTTGAAACTTACGGGCCGTCACTGTACGATTCCGAAGACCACTTAACTGGACGTACTGATCCTCGCGAGCCGTTGTTATAGGAACTCCACCCGAACCAGGTCTTCTGGCAACACTGTTACGCTGTTAACGTCCTTCTTGAATCATTGTAATGGCTCTAGTTGCAGTAATCGCATCCATGTACCTTCGTATTGGTGGCATTGGTACCTAACGCGACATGTTTATTAATCAAAAAATTTACTTTTTTCCATAAACAAGCGATACGCGTTAAGAAGAAAATCGAAGCAAAACATTAAAACAATAGGTATCCAATTTAAAATTTTCTTTAAATTCATACACCAAAGAGTTTGTAATATTAATTTAATACTACTCATCAGTTATTTTCATTTTACTGAAGCGCACTTAAATATAAATATGCAATTGGCCCTTATTTTGTTTTGAGTAGTTCATATTAGGTTCGCAAAATAGGCAAAACTTGGGTAAGTACGATTTACTACACAAGAATGTTAATGTAAGACGTTGACTTTACAACTCCAATTGGCCCACACGATCGCACCATACGGCCTAAGTACACCCATAAATAATAATAAAGTTAAATTAAAAGCCCCCATAATCGACAAAGCGTAAATTAGTTCTTTTTAGATTTCACCCACTGTTAAGATATATTCAACAAAACGAAAAATATAATGGTTATCTTATATTTGGTAACAAACTATTAAAGCTGGATATTAAGAAGGTTTACTTTTTTAATGGTATTAGGGCAAACGAGCAAACGGGTCACCTCATGGTAAATGACTAAAGCCGCCCCACCTGCAACTCAAGAGCAACAAGTGTGGGCTCTCTCACGACGAAAAATGTAAACTGACATCTAAAGATTTTAGTCATGACGTTTGAAAAAGAAAAAATATGACGAAGATAATTACTGCCACCATCTATTACCAGAGAGACGTAAAGTTTTGCTTTCAACTACTTAAGTACATTTGAAGAATCTTACTAATCACGCCAGAACGGCTGAACGGATCTGGATGAAATTTGGCATAGAGATAGATTATAGTCTGGAATAGCACATAGGTGTTTATTCCGAAAAAATATACAATTTCCGTGGGGTAGGTTTGAATTTCCATGCGAATGAAGTTGCTTGGCAACAGCCAGTCTAAGTAATAATATATTTGTCAGTATATTTAGGCTCCTGGCATTTTGTAACACAGGTGCCATTATGATGTACATCCTTTAAACTTACCCCATGCACAGAGAGATATCTTAGTTCTTTGTACTCAGGATCATATGGTTTTAAATCAAAATCACTGAAACAAATTTAAAAAAGGCACTGTAAAAGCCCGAATATTAGTAAATCCTAGGTTTTACCGGTAAATCCTAAGATTTACCAACCGTTATTGGTAAAAGTCCGAATTTTATAAAGAAGAGATAATTTTTCGGGCTTTTACCATGAAAGCTTGGTAAATCCTAGGTTTTAACAATGACGGTTGGTAAATGTTGAAAAATAGACATGTCCAGATGTGTTCGGCGCAGTCTCGTTCGGGTTTTTACAGTAACATATAGAAATATATTAGGGTGAATATTTCATTTCGTGCATGTTGGGAAGCCCTATTTAACGATTAAAAAATATCGCAAAGTCCTAGACTTTGCATAATTTTTAAAAGAAAACAATAATTTTGTTAGTAATATGTCAAAAGGACAGTAAAAATATATTACATTTCCAAGATATTGGCGGTAATTTTTTTCTACAAATGGTAATGAGATTTCATGTGTAGAGTAATTAGGTTTAATTTATAATAATTATAAATTCCAGAAATAGTAATAAGAAAAAAAACTTACTAAGGATAAAACGAATTATTCGATAAAATAATTCAAAATTTGTTATAAATAATGTGCAGTAGAAATGAGGTTACAATTACTATACTAACAATTACGATGATATAGCAAAATTTACGCCATTGCTGTTATTTTCTTTATTGTCATATTTTGATGTGCCAATTTAGTATGTAATTTAAGGAATGTAAATTTAGTATGAGGGCACTCGTTACCATTGATGCATTTAAAACAACTTTCGTTTCTGAAAATCAACTGATTTATACTTTTTACGTTTATTTCTTTTTCACCACAATATTTCAGGTATTTACAAAGTATGAGTAAAGAGTTGTATATGACACGGCAAAACCACCAGTACAGCTTAGTTGCGTTTTTTCTGGCCAAGCGTCATAAATCATCACAAGAAAAAGATTATCGTTGCTTGGGCGTTGGAGTAGGAATCATACTTAAGCCGCTTATTTTTATAATCATCGATAGTCTTATCCTATATTATAGGCCTTTCTTGAATCAATGTAATTAGATCTTGATTTATGTTCATTTTACTCGTTCTCGTAAAACAAAATCAGCATAATGTAAACTGTCCCAAAACAATTGAAGCCGTGAAAACATCCGGCGTCGTCGACACACTCACATAGACTGCGATACGACACTGATGAAAATCACGCCGTGCATAGACGCGGCACGCCAAGTGGCAGACACGGCGCAAATGGCGGCGGCGGGCGCTGCGCCGTGCCGTAGCACCACCACACCACCGTAATGTCAACAAGCTTCCACAGTAATCCATACAACACTGACGATCGTGCCTACACTTGGCGACTTACGTAGATTTTTATGGCGAAAAACCGTGTGTGTACAAGAGACCTTAGATTCCCTTCAATAACAAAAAATGTTTCTTTGGGATAAGAAGATCCTTTTCGAGTATTTGATATTTTATCAACAATTGCGACTGTGATATTGTGTGTACTATTTGTAACAACCTTGACAAAGGAATCTAAATTTGCAACATCCTTGACATGAGCAACCGCTGCATCAGCTGTTCGTTTGAGAGTGCCTCCAACACCGTCAGCTACATCCTTGCCATGGCCAAACTCATTACTGTGTGCTGCTCAGCGTGTGTCAAAAAGTACTGTGTGCTGGGAGAAACTTCTTGACAAGTTATCTTCTGATTTGAGACATAACAGAATTATATATACCTGATTACCGTTTCTAACATCACATTACCATTTGGAAATTGTGAATGGTAATCAACGGTAATTAGGTAAATGGTAATCAGTATTATTATGACTTTGATAAAATTAATAAATCATTTCTACAAGCGGCAAGTTACTCTAGTTAGGTAGAAATTAAGTGTAAAAATAACTAAAAACAGGCATTTTATTACCTGTTTGAACACATATGGTAAGTAGAATAATTCTGAACCACGTCGATCCCCGGAAATTTAATATTCAATATTTTTACGAAAAATACTTTCTTTGATCTGTTCTCGTTTGGTGGGCGATCAAGGATTTTCTCCGGAGTTTGCGCGAGAAATGAAGCTCGGCAAGCGGAAGAGTACTAAACCAGGAACCAAAACGTTTTGTCGAAGGGTAGGATTAGGCTGACTATTCGAGACATTTTTCAAAAACCATTAAACCGGTCAAAACTATTCTTTCGTGGTAAGATTTTTTTCTCTGGATCTATTAACTATTCTTACTTATATCATAAACAAATAATAAAACTCAGTCCTTCAAACACACTTTACACAGTAATAATATAGTAAAAAGAAAATGGGATAAGGGACACGAATGGTAATTATATTTTTTTATGGTCTGCCGTGCAATGTGCACGAAATGAAATATTTACCCATATTATGGTCACTGCTTCGCTAATAAGGGTCGTAGCTTGATATTACATAGCCTATAACCTTTCTCAATGTATACCTACTCTATTCAATACTAAAAGAATTATTCAAATCTGACTGATAGTTGCAAAGATTATCACGTTTAAATAAACATACAACTCTTCAACTTTATAATATTATTATATAGATATATACAATTTGGTATGTTTATAATAACAATGTCTATAGAAAAATAATGCTAGACTTTATAAAACCTATAAGGATTAAACGAATATTTTGCTAAATGAACGAATGAACGACGTACAGATGGTCGAACGGACAATGAACGTCCTGAATGAACTTACCGACAATACGTGAACGGTAGCCTGCCATCATGT
Source organism: Euplagia quadripunctaria (assembly GCA_963859945.1). Lineage (NCBI taxonomy): Eukaryota > Metazoa > Arthropoda > Insecta > Lepidoptera > Erebidae > Euplagia > Euplagia quadripunctaria. The sequence continues at coordinate 16,307,594 of OY982560.1, read as the reverse complement.
ACAGAATTCAAAGTATACATCGCCGCTATGGCGGCTGCAGTGCAATAGGTAATAGCACGAAATATTGCGTTCAGACACATTGCAATGCCAATACCTGTCAAATAAAGCTCCATGTTAACCAAGTCAAATTTTTAACAACTTCATTTTAATATTTAAACCAAGTACCAATTAGCGTCGGATGACCGAAGCCAAAAATCACCCATTATTATTAGGCCATCGCCATAACCTTCAGTCGAAGCCGAAGGTTTAATAACCCTAAGAAATTTTGTTCATGATTGCCTAATTTAATAAAAATCTTTTTAGCAAAAAATTTAACCGACGAAAACAACTAAAAAGCAAAAAATAAATAAACCTCTTAAGTCTTGAGCTTATTTACATAAACTATCAAATTTTATATAAACTTATTTTGAGTCACTTACCTACTTACTTTTATATTTTATTATACATAATAATTTATTTGGTCTGCGATATGTAATGCTATAGATGCGTTTCCACTGACCCGGAGCTGGGCGGAGTGGAGCTGAGCTGAACTAAGCAGACTAGAGCTGCAATATTGAGCCGTGTTCCGATCAGTTAAATTCAATCTCTTGGAGTGATCATGCTGCTCTCGACTCCGTTCTGTCCGGCTCAGGGCAGCTGGTTCATATATATTTTATTTCGATGTCCGCTCTGCTCCGCACTTACACTGTTTCCACTGATGCAGAGTAGAGATTTCAAGCACTGTAATTGGCGAATTCACGGTGCGCTCCTCTCCAATCCGCCCAGCTCCGCTCAGTGGAAACGCACCCTAATTAGGAAATTGCCTGTTTCATAGATTTAGATAAAAATAAAGTAAAATGTTTTATTAAAATTTAATGACACTTTAGCTCAGGACTTTATTAATTTGGCCCTTTAGGCTTGAGTTGACACGGGATTGAGAGTATGCATGTTTTGCTTACAATGTTAACTCACCATCAAATAGAGGAACTATACGGAAAGCACGTCCCGGACCGCTGATGCTCCACTGACCAAGGTAGACTTCGAAATGACGCAAAGGATTCGCTAGAACTATTACAGCCGCCACCAAAGCCATAATAAAAACCACTGAAATATTTAGGTAGGTAGCTATACTTTGTTAACAATCATTATTCAGAACGGTTGTGTAGTTATTTTTTAAGTCATATACAATCCTAGTAATACGAACCTAAGTCCGTAATCCATTAAGGGGATGTAGAGGAGGTCAACGGCAACCAAATGATCCCCTATGACCCCTATGCAAATGTCAACCGTTTTCGAGGAATTTCCAAATTTTATATTTTTCGAAGATTTCGTGGTATACAACTTTAAAAACTGATAAAAAAAACTCAGGTGTGGAATTACTTTTTATTGTTATCATCTGCTTGCTAACACTTGTAATGGTTAACCATAAAATGATAGCAATACTCAGTGCTTTTAAAGCAGAACCTACAAAACTTAACAATTTTCATATTTTTAACAGGTATTTTGACAAAAATGGTCGATTTCTGCAAAATATAATTAAGTACTTTATCGGCAGAATATTTATAAAATATATCCAACTTCTTAGCTATCCAATGGGGTCATAGCGGGACATTAGGTTGTAAATGACCTCCTCTCTATTTCCAGTAATATATAGGATTCATCCACTGCTCATATTTCTTCACTGCATTCTAAAATGCTGTTAATTATACGTTAGATAGTGCTAGTACGATGAGACTATTACACCTACATAATATTTGTTTTAAAAAATAGAGAGAGAGAGTTATAGAGCACTAGAGTAATTCAGGTATTTATCGGACAAAACTGATGTTTCAACAGAAAGGTGACATTCCATATATTAGTAAGTTTGACTAAATTTGATTTAGTTTCTCCAGTCAAGAGGCTATAAGTCCAGACAACATTTGGCGAAACCTGCTGAATCCAATAGGTTGGAATTGTATTAAAATAAATTTATGTTTATATGTATCTATCAATAAATATAAAACTCGACTTACCAAATCCTCCTGTAAGTGCAGAGGCTGGTATTCGGCTATGCATGGTGAGAAGAGCGCTTAGTGCGAGCGAACCTAGTCGAAGACGGCGCCGGCCGGCAGTACGGTACCTGGCCGCCCCGCTCGCATTGTCCATGCCTGGGACCAAAGTCGTTGACCATACCGTAGACCATTGACTTTGCTGAATCACCGGTAAAATACAAAAGAGTTACTTTGTAGTTTTAATTTTCTAATAACATAGCCGACAAGCAGCGGGCGGCGTCGGTCAACAATGATGTAGGTGATTTTTAACACGTTTGCGAAAAAAATATGATTTAAAGAAGTGTGCTAGAGTTTCTACTTATTGTTGTTAAACCCCCATCAAAAATAAGTTCATAAGTACTTTTAGAAAAGCTCACTGAACTCTTTCTGCAACGATAAAGAAAAACCTCCGGAGCTAGTTACGGAAAAATTATCTACGAGTGATCTTTCTTTGTCCTCAGCGAAGATACCTTTATAAATTACCTACTACCTTTATAAACTCATGTAATGACGTCTATATTCTGTCCAACGTTCATTTTACTTCTCATTTTTTTTTTTTACCTTATTTATTCCGCGTTCCGGTAGAGACAACAATTCCGGATTGTAGGGCTTGATTCCAGTAACGCGCGATACTGGTAACGAAGCCACTAACCAACGAGAACAGCAAGTCCTCTTCCTGAAAGTTGTGCTACACGAACGCAGAGGGACACACACCTGTCACCCTATATATCCCTAGTGTTGTTTCTGGTATTCTCTCGTTTTCCATAAATTCGTTTGCACATATATTGTTTGCCATAATCATCCCCGATCATAATATTTACTTGCACTATTATCATTTATACTAAAAACGTTTACCTTAACAACTCAACAGTGATAACTTTTGTTTGTCATAAAATGACTTTCTATAACAACATATATCATAATAATTAGTTTCCATAAGTAACACATCTCATAATCGACTCTTGACATAATCAAAATTTGATATAATTATGAAAATAATACATAATATTGTTAGGTCGAAATTAATTATCGTTAACACCCCGACTCAGTGCAATCCGACTCGGATAGGTTAGGTTAGAAGACTAAGGCAGGAGCGAAGCGAAGCGGAGCTCCCGCCTTAGTCTTCGTGGTTTTTTTTTTAACCACCCAGAAGTAGGAGCCCCGCCAAGCGGGGCTCCGTCGAGCTTAGTTAGTAGACGCCGACGAATTATTTTTATTTATATTATGGTGAATAAAAGTTATGGAAAATGGCATTATTGAAAACGAAAATTATAGCAAATATATTTATGGATTTAAATTATTATGACACTTGATCGATTAGGACCAATGGAATTAGTGAAAGTCATTTTATGTGATTTCACGATTATGGCAACTGAAGCGTTTTATTTCTAATGAAATTATGGCAAATACCAGTATGGCATATGAAATTATGGCATTTTAAATTATGGCAAACATTAGTAAATCGTTGTTTCTCGCAGCCCTCAAGGGCCTTAATTCCCGTCCATTGCCCGTCAGAGTTACAGTTAAGGCCTGTGATAGACAATATTCAACGTTTTGTAAGGATCCACAGAAAGTGTACCTGACCGCTTTTTTACTATTTAACAAAGTTAATGTTTCGGGGTTTGGTCAACACGTTCAAAAAGTTTAAAACCTTAGCAAATGTGGTACTTAGATATCTTTCTTCTCATTCGATTATCGCATCTCAGAAAGTGACATTTAGGTACCTACCTACCTTAGTTCCGAAAAGTTTGAAGGGCAGGTTAAGATCGTGCAAAGCTTGTAAAATGTTAAAATGTAAAATGTTATAATTACTTATAAAAAAATTGTGTAAAATATAACCAGGGCGTCTCCCTTTTTCTGTAAGTATTATTTTAGTATCTGTAATATATAGGTAACATTATGTTGGTGGTTGTACACCTAGGTACATATTATAATTGGGGAGAGCACGGCGTACCACGGCTCAGCGCTTAGTTTGCTTACATTAGGTATATTTTTATTTTGATAAAAGTGCGTGAAAGTACGTACCTAAATGACAGGATTATTTCATCATTATTTTAATATCATTTTATAAGCTTTATTTACCGACAGGAGTTATTTACTTATTAGTTAGGTCAATTTATAAAGCGTGAACAGAAGACAACGGCTTTCTAAAAACAGCTAGCAATAGTTGTGTTTATTAAAATTTGTCTTACCGCATCTCTGTTGTCGTAATTAAGGATCGTTTCCATTGAAGTATCATTGTCTCGATGGCGTGGAGCCATGATTAGAAGTATGTAGGTATAAAATAATTTTGTGAACTTAAGCCAAATAAATTTTTCAAGGGCCCATTTTTATTATCGATTTCACACAGCTCGTCATACTCAAATTAATTTTTGAAAGAGACAGGAGAATCAATAAATGTCAAGTTATTGCACAGATTCTGATAAGCAGACGAAGCAGTGTCTTTCACTTGACATATTTCATAAATATAATAACCTTATTGTTTTTGCGCTATAGGCAGGTAAAGAGGTTAGTAAGACGAGACATTCGACAATCGAATAATCGATTGATTGAAGAAGCGATTGCTCGAAACAAGGGTACGAAAGTCTTTGGTAAGCCTCACGCCTCCGATTGTCACCTGTCTAAACTCAGAACAGCAAAAGGCAACACCTTCACCTCTAAGACAGTGATCCTCACTGAAGTCGAAAAGTTTTTTCACCTAACAACTACAACCCACAGCGCGGATGACCCTCATGCCAGACTGAGACGCCACCTCACAGACGAGTTTCCCGACATTGATCTGGACGAGATTAAAATGGAGTTCGGCCAACTTAATAACAACAGAGCTCCGGGTGAAGACGGAATTACAGCAGAGCTCCTGAAAGCCGGAGTAACTCCCGTGTTAGTAGAGCTCTCAAAGCTGTTTAATTCCATCATCCATACTGGCACTTATTTTGGTATTATTCTTAAAAAAGGAGACAGAAGCTTACTGAAGAACTACCGTCCCATATCATTCCTTCGCCATGTGTACAAGTTGTTCTCGAGGGTCATTACGAATCGTCTTGCCCAAAAATTCGATTACTTCCAGCCCGTGGAGCAGGCCGGGTTTCGAAAAGGCTTCAGCACCGTGGACATTAAGGCAAATAATTCAAAAGACCGAAACATACAATTAGCCTCTCTGCCTGGCGCATGTGGACTACGAAAAGGCTTTCGATACCATGGCGGAGACCTGGGCTGTCCTGGGATCTATGCCGAGATGCCTATTCGACTGCGGATATATTCAAGTGCTGAGATGTCTCTACGAAGCCACAACGATGACCGTCCAAGCACAAGACTAATTCAATTGCATCGCAGGGTAAGACAGGCAGACGTTACATATCCGAAACTGTTTATCAATGCATTGGAGGACGTCCTCAAGAAACTAGATTGGAACGGACGGAATAAATATCAACGGCCAATACATCTTACACTTGCGATAAGCAGACGACATAGTCATCCTCGCAGAATCTCTGCATGATCTGGAAGGAATGCTGAACAGTCTAGACGATTCCTCAAGACAAGTGGGACTTGGGATGAACATTGGTATAACCAAAGTCATGCATAATTGGCATGTATCCCCGAGTCCCGTCGTCGCTACTCTCGAGGTTGTGCAAGAATACGTTTACCTTATCCAAACTATCCAACTCGGCCGGCAAAACTTCGATCGGGAGGCTGATAGAAGAATCGTCTTGTATGGGTGGCGTATGGGAAGCTACGTCACATCTTCGAGTCACCGATAACACAATCCTTAAAAACCAGGGCATTCAACCAGTGCGTCCTACCCGTAATGACATGGATACCGAATCGTGGACACACTACTCACCATTGAACTGGTCCACAAGTTTAAAGTCGCTCAGCGTGCGATGGAGCCGGTCATGTCTTCAGGCTGACTTATGGTCGCTGGAGCCGACATGTGCTAGAGTGGAGACCGAAATTAGGCAAACGTAGTGTATATGGGCGCAAATCTTCAAATGTTGTTTTTTTTTAAGTTTTATTTTTATAGAAATATTCAAAATACGTTAGAATGATATTATAAGGTAATATTTAGTTCTAATAGCCACTGTTTTGACTGTTTAAAGTCGATTCAAATGCTTTAAATTATTGTGTAAATGTGCAAAATAAAGTCTATTAGAATTAATATTATTATTCTATATAAAATGTTATTATTTTATGCATTAAATGAAACCTAATTTTTATTGAATCATGATTGCAGCGCCATCTGCTGACGATCTTTATAAAAATAATAATTGTTTGTATTATATAAATGTCATTTCTGTAAAACAAATCATTTAAAGTTGTGTAAAATTGATTTTGAATATTCAAGAATTATTGATGACTAAATCATGTCATTTATTTGTTATAGGGGAAGTTGTAGTCGCTTATCCGTTTAAAAATATGATACTCGTCCCATTAGTGCAGATCTGCACTTAAGCACCGAGAGCTATGGAGCAGATCTGCTCTAAAGCATACGACAGGTTAATCTATTGTAAGGTTATTTATAAAAACGTTTGAATTGTGAAAAAAGAGATTATTACTGTGCTGGCGGTTGTGTGAAAATAAACTAAGTAATATTTAGTACTTGTTTTCATTCTGATGGAACCTGAACATGGAAACCCTGGCGTATCGCCGACATGTACGTCGAACTGCGGCAGTGCCGGATTTACCAGTAGGGTGAGTAGGCTGGAGCCTAGGGCGGCGGATTTTAGGGGCGGCAAAACTGGGGGAAAACATTTTTTTGGGAACGAGTGACACGACCGTACTCTAAAGTGTCTGGCAACACAGTTAGGGTGAGAGGAGATTTTCTAACTTAAAACGATTGAAAAGTTATCTAAGATCTACCTTAAGCCAACAACTTTAATAATTTAATTTAATTTAATTTCATCGTCATCATCAGGCGGATTGTTACCAGATAATTAAATATACATTTTTAAACGCAATAAAAATTTTTTTTATGTATAAGTCTCGAAAGCTGTTTCCCGGGAAACGGAAACATCAACAGTCCAAACTCTCTCCCAAGACTCTCGAACCCTTTTTTTTTTGTTTTTTTTCTGGTATAGTGGGCAAACGAGCAAACGGGTCACCTGATGGTAAATGACTAATGCCGCCCATGGGCACCTGCAACTCAAGAGTCACAAGTGCGTTGCCGGTCTTTAAGGTGGGATTAGGGGAAGAGTGGGGGGGGAGGTAAGGGTTAGGGCCTCCGGTAACTTCATTTACTCGGCGAAAAGCAATGCAATCACTGCTTCACTGCCGGTTTTCTGTGAGGCCGTGGTATCACTCCGGTCGAGCCGGCCCATACGTGTAGAGGCATTGCACTCTCACGTAAATGCGCTGCTCAGCCTACAGCTAGTACTCAGCCGTCAACGTCGGCCATGAGAGCCTAAAAAACTGTTATGACGCGACCACCGAAGATTCAATATTCACACAATAGAGACTGCAACAGGGGGTTAAAAGTGTTTGCTCAGCACGTGGGGAGACCCCAATTGACGAAACTCAAAACCAAGAATGACAGTCAACGAAAGTGCAGGTCCAAATTCTCGACGAGATCAAGAAGTTTTATGAACAGCTGTAGGAATCACGGATGATAGAACCAACGAGACTCAGTGATGATGACCACAGAGCCCCATTAACGAGCCATTACAGGCAGGACATACCTGAAATTATCCATAGCGAGATAGAGGGAGCTCTCAAGCAGCTAAAGAATAACGGATCTCCTGGGGATGACGGAATTACTACCGAGCTCCTAAAGGTAGGTCAGATGCAATTCCTGAGAGAGCTAGCGAGTCTAATTTAGGTAGCAATGAAAAAGCCAATAAACTCGCCAGAGCTGGTGCAGACAATGAACAGCATTGATCGGAACCAATTTGCGGCGAGCTTATTCAATCATAAACGCCCAATACATATCAATGGCAATTAAGAGATGGAAGACCACGACTGGTGTAAGACACTCGAAAGCGCTGTGATAACAAAGTATCAAAAGAACTTCTTGATCTCAAAAGATACAAAACCTGAGCTCCTTCTCAATCGTCACCGGACCCTGCTAACTGAATAAACATATGTTCCACCTAAAGTTGGGCGAGAACACAATATGCAGATTCTGTCGAGAGGTAGAAGAAATTGCAATGCATATTCTATGCTTTTGTGGCCCACTAATGCGGCACCGAAGTTTCTCGAAGCTATAAGCCTGGGCAGTGAACTACGACCGGTAGCTTTGACAAACTATGTCGGTAACTTTGGTTCTTTGTCGGATGACCTCATTACGAATTTTATCCTTCAAAGAACCGTAATGTAATGTAAAAATAACCGGATGTCAATCGGTCTAGTCAACAAGCTTTTTAAAGTCGCGTAGCAGGCTGTGAAGCGAGCTATGCTTGGAGTTTCTTTGAAGGATAAAATTCGTAATGAGGTTATCCGACAAAGACCCAAAGTTACCGACATAGTTTGCAGAATAAGCATGCTGAAGTGGCCTGGCATGGTCGTTGGGGCACACGGGTTCTAGAGTTGAGATCGCGAACTGGTAAACGGAAGGTGGGACGCTGCCCCCCAGCCAGATAGACGGGCAAACTGAGAAAGGTAACTGGGATAGATTGGATGCGAAAGGCGGAGAACCGGGTGCTTTGGCGCACGTTAGGAGAGCAGTGGATTGCAATAGGCTGATGGATTGAACGTTTATTGAATGTACATGTGTAAGTAGTATTAAGGCATAACTTACCTCACCTTAACAGTAGTACATGATTGAGCTTTTATTAGGTTAGAAATATAGGTACCATAAAAAAACAATCAATATTAGCTAAACAATTACCAACAAAAAGAGTTGGGAGAACAAATACCACACTCAGACTCGGCTAAATACCTTGGTATGCACCTTGGATAGGATATATATATAATTATGTTAAAAATAAAAAGTAGGTAATAACATATCTAAATGTATACATAGGGTACACTGGAAGTTCTGCGCTCCTGGCCGCTCATAAATGTTTGAATTTCGAATGTTATATTTTTTTAAATATAAGAAACTCGGCTCCGTCTTATGAATTTTCGATATGGGTTTAACATTTTTTACCCATCCACAAAAGTACACAACGCCGCTAAAGAAGTTTTGACTTCAAAAAATCTTAGCTAAATCGTTGGGATGTAAAAAAATCTAGAAACCGAGACATCGATCCCCTAGTTCACAATCAAACTAATTATGGAAAAAAGGTGGTGTAATTAGTGCACAAATCATTGACAAAAAACGAGTGTGCTTTAGACCACACGACTGAAGTAAAACTTCATACGAATCGTAACTGGCTATGAGAGAGAGAAAATGTGTGCTCGCACCTCTCTCTCTTGCCCCTACAGTAATATACGAAACGTAACTCTCTCACTTTCTATCTAGTGAAGATAGAAAATGAGAGGGATATGTTAACTTATATCTCCCTCTCAACTTCCGTTTGCCTCGCCCGATCACGCTTTACGTAACGAATTCACCAGCTTCTTCCGTTCACCTCGCCCGATCACTCTTTTCGTAACTTTCGTAAGTCAAGCGTGCGTAAAGAAGTTTTACTTCAAAAAGTTATAATTAATATCATTTGGAATTGCCTATTGAATCGAAGAGGAGGTAGGGGCGGCAAAATGTAACTAGCCTACAGGCGGCAAATGTGTAAATCCGCCACTGCCCTGCGGCATGATCGAATAACGACTTGAAGAAGGTGGCCGACAGCGGATGGATGCGCACCGCCCAGGATAGTTGGCGCTCCTTGGGGAGGCCTTCGTCCAGCAGTGGACGGCGATAGGAAGAAATGAGAATCCAAAGAAATGCTAATCTGAAAAAATGGGAATCTGCAGAAATGCGAAACTGAAGATATGCGAATAATTCATTATTATTATATACTAGCTGACCCGACAGACGTTGTCCTGTCTTAACTATGAATATCGACTGACAGTTATGTCAAAAGCAACATTAGAAAAGTTAATTTGGTCGTTAAGTTTTCTTAAATTTTCCGCGCAACTTTCTTAATGTTTTCTTTCATAAGAACCTTGACAATAACAAACACAGACAAAAAGAATTAGCGAAATCGGTCCAGCCGTTCACGCGTGATGCCGTGACCAAAGGAAGGGGATTCATTTTTATATACAGCGTGTAACACCGTCGCAAATAATTTACAAAAACGTCTTTCTTAGGATACTTATCACAATGCCAAAGTCAGTTCATCATAAAAATGCGAGGTTAAGGATTTACAGTCAATAGTTTGATTTTAATTTACGCAATGTAACGCTGATTGCATAAACGTTTTACATTGCAGTTTTTGACCGTGTGGGGTATTTACTATTTTTTTTTTCGGTAAAATGTTCTGTTCACTCATTGTGATATCATTTTTAAGCAAAAAAAAAATTACAAATTTTCCGGCAGAAATTTCCAATGATTTTCCACTGAGAATGATGGTCTAAATACAATACTATTTCAGGATTTGGTACGGTGTCACTTACACCCTGTATATAGATATCCTTACTTTATCCAAAATTTGTTTTGATTCTTTTCTTGATCCCCGCTTTAGCCACTGACTTCCAGAACATATAACATATGTCGTTCTAATGGGAGGTAAGACTTTGCAATTATTGAATTTCTTTTTCTCTCTCGAGCGTAGGACGTCCATTGTTTAACACATAAACTTAATATTTTCAACATAGTCTTCGCCCGATGACTTTCACTCTGTTTGTCTTTGCTGCCTTTTGTCGCCTCAAGCCATCGGTTCTTTACAATATTGAACATGCGATACATGGTTGATGAGTACAATGACGGATGGGAATGAGATTAATCAAACAATTTTGTAAAGAACGTCTAAGATTTTTATTAAACTAAATAAAATGATATTTAGAGTTTACATTCGTGCATACAACGGAAGCGGCGATACCACCTTTCTTTGAGGGAGACGTTGCTGCTTTCGGCTTATATTCCACCGAGACGGGATTGGGGTTCCTGTTGCCAGCCAAGCAAGCTCAACGAACTATGGTTCTGTGCAAACGCCCGTGCGGCTTTTGCGCGCTCACGAGCATCTAATGAGTGGCTGCGGCTGGATGGTATGGGATCTGGATATGCCACCCAGAACCTATACTAAAAGGTATCATTTGAAAGACGTTCTGATTTCATTTGAGTTAAAACAATTTTTGGAGACGTCAGACACAGCCACAGTCAGTGCCGGATTTAACCTTAGCTGGATTTAACCCTGGGCACTGTAAAAATGCACACACAGTGAAGACTCGGCTCACGGTAACGTCACGGTGACGGTATAGTGTGTGATGACCTTAATTAGCCACTGGGGGTGGAGGCGCGCTTTCCAGCGCCTCATACCGCCCTAAGCGTCCGCGTGTGCCGGGACGTCGCCTAATTGAGAGGTTTTTACCTGAAGGTGGCGCCCGCCCTTTTACCTACGGGCTGGCGCTAGGAGAGGTCCGAATGTCTTAATAAAAACTGTTCCCGGATCTTTTAGGCACACCGTGTGGTTTTAGTTGATTCCGACACCCCGCCCCACCGAAAACCAGGGGTGACGGCCCGAGGGGGTCCGGCCAGACTCCCATGACTGCCATTTTTTTTCATCAATGACAGTTGATTTATGCAAAATACATTGCTCGCAATGTCTTAGCCTACAAATCATGTCAACTAACCTAACTAAGCCTTTACTTCAAAATAACTCAACCTCATCTTTTTTTTTTACGCGTGTGGATACCCCCATGGGTCATGTCGGAATCGAACCACACGGTGTTCCGTCACAAGTGAGTCTATTGCAAGGGACTCGGGTATACCCTAGGAAGGAAGTCCCCGAGAACCCTGGCAGACTTTGGCAGACAGACTTCAATCAGAAGGCAGCCACACCATTGCTAGCAGAGGGCCTTGCCCTCCTCCCCGTTTAGAGAGGCACACCCGGAACACGTCGCGCCAAACAGTGAATGTGCAAATAAATATTTTCTTTTTTCGTGAAAAACACATCTAGCTTGAGAGTTTTACACAAAGTTTATAACTATTTTTTTTTAATGCAAAAAACTAATTTATAAATGTTTCGCATTTTTTCGAAAATTGTACTAGATAAATTTAGCTAATCATATTTTTTTTTAAATAAAAGAAGCATATTCGATAACGCGAACATTTTTTTTTTCTCACCCTCCGAATCATGCCGCCCCTGATTATTTACCGCCCCACTAGCCCCGAGTGTAAATCCAGCACTGGCCACAGTCGAGAAGCGCAAGTTATTTTCGTTTATTGTTAGTTCTATGGTAAATAATAAATGAATTTTGGGTCCTGAAGTTATTGGGTTGAGGAGTGTAATTTCAAGAGAACGAAGTATTTTATGAATAAGCTTTTCCCCTTGTATCTCTCTCAGGGCTGAACTACACAGTGAAGGCAAAAGAACTCGTGCATTGACGTTAAATCTTTTTGAGTTTCTAATTCCAATTTGGCCCTTATTTTGAAATTCTGTTTTATTACTATACTCAGTCCATTCGTTTTCTTTTTGACAGTTGCTTCAGAATGTAACTGTGCCACATTTCCG